>JAQFXL010000021.1:0-49961 GCA_034693445.1 Edwardzetes edwardsi | reverse complement strand
CAGAAAATGACCAGAAAATGACCAGAAAATGACCAGAAAATGACCAGAAAATGACCAGAAAATGACCAATCTTCAACCAAATATGCAATAAATCTGTAAAAATGTTTGAATTTTGTAATAATTGAACTGAAAATTATTATTTAAGGGAAATATTTCAAATTCTTCTACACGTTTACTAAATATTATTCTAAGCTCTTCCTGAGTGGAGCCAATGATTCTCGTGCATTGGATTATATTCAAGGCAGGCCAAGGGAAAGGTGCAGATCAATTATTGGTTCAAAAACCTCTGACTTTTGAGCGCTCGGATCCGATACCTCCATTAAGAAATGATTGAAAGCCTTTTGTCCAAAATGGCCGCCGAAATTGAAATCAAACAGAATTTAAGACAATTTAAACTAAATTTAAATTGGATCCAGTCAGAAAATGGTTATTTGGCTGATTTTTTCGGTGAAAACTCTTCCCTTAACCCATTGCTAGAAGTCGAAGAGCTTGGCAAACCCTGATTATATTCCAACAAAAATTATATAAAATCTAATACCAATATTAGATGTTTGACATAATTTTGCGCTTCACTTACACTTCACTTATCATCGCTGTTAACATTTTTTATTTAATAAAAGCATTCGATTATTAAAGTGAAATCATGCTAGTTCATTTACATTCAATTAAATCTGACAAATTGATTGAATTTTACTATAAATGTTGAGAACTTCTTTACAGGTTAGCAAAAGCAGAGTATTCTCTGATATTTGGTTTATAGAGTCTGATTGAAAGGATAGCCACTCAGATCGCACGAGAATCGCATCGGCCACACAGTCGTCGCCCACTTCTTCGATCATTCACTACAAACACCGAATGATTCCGAATAAAAATCTCAAAAGCAGTTTAAGTGAAACACTCGTATAGTTGAGACACAATTGAGAGTAAAGTGAAACCGCTTTCCATTCAACTCTTTTATGAATATAACTCAAGAAATCAGTGTTTAATCCAAAATTCGGCGCTCCGTCTGACAAATATCTGAAATGTGAGTCAATTTTATCATTTTATCAATTCTTTCAAAACATTTTTTCAAATCAAACTTTCTTAACATAATTTCTGATAGAATTTCATGATATTAAGACTATATGAGATATAGTTGAATAAATCATCTTAGTAGAGCTACCGAACAATGCGATTCCCCATTTAATATTCAAATATTCGAGCGAATAGAAATTACCAAGTTCGACAGAAATATGAACTTCGTTATAAATACTCTTATGTTTTTAAAAGGCGTGTATTTGAAAATTGAAAGAGCTAAGCCAAGGTGAAATGTGATTGTGACAATTTTAAGTAGTTGATTTTTTATGGAATAAATCAAATATATGAAATAAACCTTTTTCTGCATATTTTATATCTCGATAATTGAAAAATAGAAATGAAAACCTTTTTTGAGTCAAATTGTGTTTCAATTTTATAAATTCAATAAAAATAGTTTAGACTCTGTTCTGAAAATATATCGAATCCTCAAAAGAGTGTAAATTTAAGTTTAAAAAAAGGAAAAAAAATTGAAAATCAGTCAAATGTTTGAATTGAAATATTTATAAAACATTTTCTAAAGTTATTGAATATATTTGAGTCAATTCACTAAAATTATTCCCATTTTAGTTAATATGAATTTTTATATTTTATTTATTTTAGGGATAATTGAAATTAAATTTTTGAATTTATCAATAAATTGAGTAATTATTTCATTAAATATTGATTCAAAAAGCCGTCTTTACAAACGAATGACCAAGATGAGATATCAGTTCAAGTTATTTTGTCTGCCGTTCCAATGATAGTTCGATTGACTGCTTGCCATAAGAAATAAAAATATATTTACTTGAATTTCAGAGAACAGTGCACCATGGTTACTTCATGTCATTTGAATTTAGTTTTATTCTTGATATTGGTTTTGACAAAATCGGTAATCAGTCAACCAATCATCGAAACTGAGCGCAAATCTAATTATCAGGATATAAATGAATCGAATCTGAGATATTTAATAGCAAAGACACTCTCTCGGCATCCGTTGGGTATTTTGGGTCATATTATAATCCAAGCGGTAGATAAGGCAGAAATGGACGGACCGATTGCAGGCAATTATATTATATTCTTTTTTAGTGTTCAAAAACTCAAACTCATCCATACAATTACATGGAATTACCATGCTTATTGAAGGCAAATGAGTTTTTGAGCGCTACCCGAATTCAAAACCTTTCTCATAAGTTATAACAAAATAATTCTCAATTAGATTCGGTGTCAGTTCGGGATCGACGCTATCAGACGCCTAATCTCAACGATCAAAGTTTTCTTCGATTCGGTCGAACTTCTTATAGAAACAGCAAACGACCCAAAGATAGCTATGACTTAAATGATACGTCTTTCCTGCGTTTCGGCAGAAGTCGAACCGAAAGATAAATAAATGTTGTTTTGAATCAAAATATTTATCATTCATTCAATTATTGCACTAATTCTTATCGAAATTCAAAAAAAGCAAACAAATTGTTATAATTTGTAAAATAATAATATTTTATTCGAATGTAATTTAAATACAAATAAGTAATGAATTTAAATATTTTCAAAGTTTAGAAAATAATGGAATTTCTTTGAACTTTGAATTTATGTGAAAATTCTTATAAATTATCGTAAAATAAGACAATTTTATGTATTAATGGTTTCAATGAAAATATCATTCGATTTAATGATTGATTAAATTTATAATTATTTTCGAATTGTGTTTCGATTTATAACTCATAACTAAATCGACGAAAACAAACATTTGAAGAATAGAAGCGTTTGAATGGAAACTAATTTCGCGGCCGTTTCTGCATCTGTCGACTCCTGTAAATATCGAATTGTGGAGGGGCTAGATTCGAATCATCCCCTTCCTGGTCATCCTCCTCATCATTTAGAGATCTTTTACTAGTGTTGGCATTATTTTCTGCCGCATCGATAGCGAGGTTGAAAAACTTTCGGCCTTCCTGTGAGGGCAGACCTTCTGGACGTGGGGTTGAGTCTAATGTTGAAAACTTTGTACGAATCAAATTCATCAAATCGTCGATCGATACGAAAGGACCCCTAAAACACGACGGATGAGGCAATTGTGCCAATAAAGTGACCACTGCTGGCGGCGGTGGAAACACTCCTCCGGGGATCAGATTCCCAACTGAAACGCAAAATCAAATAAAACGAATGTCTATAAAAATATTAGAGAAATGTTTACTCGGATTTTGTTTGGGTTTGAAGGGAACCATTTGAGAGAAATCAGGCTTTGGATAAGTGGTAAGACTGGAGGGCAATGCTGTCGACACCACATTAGCCACCGCCGGAGCGAATGGATTGTTTTGATGTTGTTTAACGACATAACCAATTGACTTGAGTTCAGTTTGAGAACAGGGCAACAAATTCTGAAACTTATAGCGATCGACGAGCCATGCGGTCTCTGAAGTCTGTTTGTTAAAGCGTTCGATGGCCAGCGCTCTCCTCTTCTCTACTTTGACTACACTCGAGAGGTCTCCGATATGACACTCGAACTCTAAAAACTTGTTCCAAACCTCTCTATTGTTTTGATAAAAAAAAATGATTAAAATTATGTAATCTTTAGAAATGAATGTCAAATAACTCCAAACTTTATAAAATAGAGGGAAATGTCAATTAACTATTCATACGTTGACACACAGGTATGCATAAAATCAACCTACTAAGAGCATTCAATTGATGATAACTAGACTCGAAGATTTTCGATCAAATTGAAAGAATGGATCGATTCATTCAATAATAATTTTTCAATATATTGGGTTCTTTTGGCAGTTTTGCTGCTCACCCTGCTCTAATAAGATACTTGATAACTTTCAATAGTCTGTTATATAGATTGGAATCAGTATTATATATACGAATATAATTTTAGTTATAAAATGTGTTATAAATTAACAGAATTTATTACACCATGTATTTCACTACTACCCTGGTTATATCAAAATGAATGACATATTTATTATTGAAATCCACACAAAAATATCGAAATCATATACGAAATCAAAGACCTAATCCACTGATAGTGTATTAAAATAGTTATTATTATTGATAACTATTGTCAGACAAACAACTGGTTATATATTAGTTGAGTTCGTAATCAATATTTGAATGATTTGTGATTTGACAACATTTTTGTCTCAATATTTGTAATGTAAATGTGTTTATATAAGAAATGGATAAATAAGATGTCGATTGAAATATAGGACAATAGGATGTCATTCGAAGACTTATTTGAATGAATAGTCTATACAATTGATCACTTGTGCCGTTCGCGAGGATATTGCAAAAGGATTAAAGTTTGACTCAATTGGGATAACTCTTTTCAATATATGTTTTATTGATTTCTCAAAGAAATACCGAAACATTTTTTCAATAACTTTATCCCAAAACTGAAATCGCATTCTTGGAAATGGGTTTCGATTTAAAGGCTTTGAAAAATTGTATTTTAACTAAACTTATATTAAAATTAAATAATAATTTAGTGATTAAGTGATTGTTTGAGACTTACAAAGATTTTTCGACGGGAAGGGTTCCAGTGGTCAGAACTCTTTCGAACAGTACTCTAATGTTATTTTCTTCGTTCAAATGACTTAAATAATCGATGTATGAAAGTATGAAATCAGATGAGTGTCCAAACTTCTTGAGTCCCAATTCGAATATCTTTGAGGTGACGTTTGCGTCCTAAACAACAATCCAATCAATTAATCAAATGATAAACAATTGAATAAATATCACAAACTTTGCTGCAGTAGTACTCCATAAGAGCCGCTGCCGTATAGACTTCGTGTCCACAACGAGCGTCTTCTCGCGCTCTTTTGAATACAGTTCTTGCGGTTGCGATGCTTTCTGTGCGTCGTCTAAATTTCATGTACTGAATGTAGACCAGAGTCGGGTCGAAACCAGGCGTTTGTATCTCTAATAGTCTTTCATATATTTTGATCGCCTCTTCCTTTCGATTTCGAGACTAAGTTTACAAATAATTATAACAAACATTGAGTTAATGGAAGAATGAGTCGAACCTCTTCGAAGTCGGCGTAAGCAAAGTTTATTAGAATATTAGTGGTAAGGAGTGAATTGGTTGCCCTCTCGTATATAGAGGAGACGTCATCCTGTAGTGATTTATGTGCATTCATGTCTCCCTTTTCGGCCATCATTTTGCTTTTCTCATCCAAATATGAGGCGTATTCATACCAGACGTCCGGATGATGGCCCAGACATAGGATGCACTGCTCGTATGCGAACACAACTGTCGGTCGAATGAAATTTTTAACAATTTTCTAAACCATTGAATTAAAGTCTAACCTCTTTTGATGACTAAAGATATGTCTTCTGTCTTCAAAGGATTACTTTTCTCCCATTGAATGTATTTCCTCCAGAGTTCCACTTGTTTTACCTCATCAGCAGTTGTTTGTGGCGGAACTGCTGGTGCCGTTCGATTGAGTCCTCTGGTCACGGCTTCAAACTCTTTGGCCACTCGTCGAGCATTCATGTAGTCTTTGGATCGGTCGGCGATCATCTTCTCCGCAATCATTTGATTAATACTCTGAAGACAAAAATTATTAATTAGAATGGAGTGAAGACTAGAGATTTGAAAGACCTGTTCATATGTTATATAGTCCTTCCAAAAAGCTTCGATACTTGTCATTGGATTAACGACTCCTCTCTGATAGACTCTTCGAACTGCAGTTATCTTTTGGTTTTCGGCATAACTACCAACTGCTTCGACATTCTTAAGGAACTGGACGTAATCGTTCCAAATGGGATACGACTGAATATCAATACCGATCTTATCGAGTGCGAAGTCATATGCCTGAGCCATCTTCTCGCGAAAGGTAGACAAAGAATTTTTCGTTTCCTTCATTAGATTTAAAATCCAATTAGTCTTAAATGAATGGAAGCCTCGAATATAACTCACTTTAATATAACTTAAATAACATCTCCAGAGATCAATATTAAGAACTTTGATGAGACAGCGTTGGAACAGCTATTAAGTGATCAGACGAAGAATAAATCAGACAAAAGCCGATCAATTGAATCGAAAATCAATACCTTCTCTACTTTATCGTAATTTCGAGTTTTCATCTGTTAATCAAATAAATAGACAGAAATTATTTCAATACTAAGTTTTTCAGTAATTTTATTTCAATTGAGTTCTACTTAATAACTCATTTTTAGACCAATTGTTTCGGATTTTTTAGAATTTTGAGTCAATTATATTTTAATTCAAATGATATTTTTCAAAATTTCGTGGAAATAGATTTGGTTTCGACCAAAGATCTAACTCTTATTTTCTTGATTAAAATGCAAACATAATTGTATTTTTGTCTCCATTTGATTATTTGTATCAGACTTTTGTTTTGGACCTAATTATTGTTACTTAAGATTAATTAGGGCTAAAGTGAGCCATGAAATTAAGAATTCAATTATCTTTTCGGTTCAACTCTGAGATTATTCCATTAATTGAGTGAATCGTTTAATTATTCGATTGGATCTGCAAATGATTCGGATTATTATTTCATTAATAATCTAATTAATTGAAAACTTCAAACAATTTGCGGAAACTCTTTGTGACAACATTTCTATTAATAATTATCTTTTATCTCAAACATAATTTACTATTAAATGACAAAATTTTCAACAAAAATAACTAAAATGGGAGATAATAAATTGGAGCAGGATACTTTTTAAGACTAATTTTCCACTTGAATGCAAAAATAATTTAATTCGTGAAAAGTCAAGAAAATAAATAAAATTAACTGAAAAACTTGAAAAATTGACTTTTTCTCAATTGAATACTTGATTCTAACAATTATTAAATGATTTATTACTCCTAACCGCCGGTTATTTATGACATTTAAATGATCTGGATTTTGAGAATAATTAAAATCCTTATTCAATCGTTCACTTTTGAATCGGTTATACTCTTTCCCTGCTTTTCCTAATGAATTGATTGATGGCCAACACAATAGACCAGTAGAGCCCACACCTAAACCTCGACATCTATGATCTGATAGTCATCTCTATCGGCAAAATTTTGATAAAGTATTTGCATAAGAGGTAAGGGCTCATAATTTACAAGTGGATTAAAAAGCTGAGCACTATCCCTCCCAATCCCAGCCCCACAGAACAGGAAATGAATCGATGATTGGCAAGGATTGGCAATCGTTTAAAACCATAACTACGAAACTGAACCATAAAAGACTCGTTTGATTAAAATAAATAAATTGAATAATAAAACAAAACATTTTCGTCTTTATTCAAAACCTGATGTTTTACTCAAACAGTATTTAATAATAACTTTATTTTGAGGCAAAGTATCATATTTTCAATACAAACCATTCATTTATCAATTGATTAGTTAACCGATGATATAATGTATAATACAATTAGTCAATGGATTGACATTCAATTTATAGGACCATAGCTTTTGTCAAACAATTTAATCAAATTAAATAAAGTCTGCGTTTATTCAAAATAATTGCTCATTTGATGGACACTTCGTGACAAACTTCCCACTGATCCCAGGAATAGTCAAATTATTCAATCTCAAGGGCAAAGGGCAGAATTTGGGCAGGCTACTATTTTCGGTGTTTTAGAATGAGGGATATTTTGCAAGACTTTGGCGATCCCCCCCTTTATTTGTCTATATAGTAATTATTATACCAAAGTTTGAAATGAGAATAGTTTGAGAAAATTCACTCCAATTTGGTTTGGATTTGAACTAAATTAATGCAAAACATATTGAAATCAAATGATTTATTGCATTCATTTTGATTCAAAACATTAATAATGACCTCTAATGAGACATTCCTACCAAATGTGAAAATACCGGACATAACCAGTCCTTATATAGCAAACTGTAATTTAGTGACTGTTCTGTCGACACCCACTCTTCACATGTTTGAGTCGTTTACTGAGAAACGAGTCATTTGAAACTCATATTCGTTGCATTTGAATGAACAGAATATTCTCAGATATTCTGACCGCAAAGAACTGTAACGAACGAACAATAATTAGGTTATTCGAGTCAATAATTATGGAACTACTGGTGCCAGACATCGACGCAAACATCAAAGGAATGCATAACAAAACTGGTTGAACCAATTTTCTCCACTTTTCATTCAATTGCATAAAATTCATACGAAATTTAATCTATGGAATAAACAAACGGATCGATTGACTCTCAAAATGTAATCAAATGTTAAACAACTTAATTGCCTGAATACCCGACCCTATTAGATGACAGCTCTATTATAAATCAAATATTAAAACTTGCAAATCTATCCCAAAGAACAGGATTTAGGAGACATTCACTCAGTACTGATTTGTGTGTTGGTTAGACCATTGGTACGACTATTGGTTCGACTATTGGTTAGACCATTTGGGACTCACATAAAATCTCACTCCAATTAAAAGTATTGAACAAATTTTTGATTTTCTCATAAAATTAATTAACGAATAAATTAACGAAAATTTATTCAAAAAAAGTCGAAATATTAAAGAAAATCAAATATAACTAAAATGGGAAAAACGGTCGAAAAAGGAAAAAAATCGCAGCGCAAGGGTTCAACTCATTTGAATTTGGGCTCAATTTTTAAAATCAATTTATTTTTAAAGTAGTATTAACTCAAAGAGAACCCATTGATGGCTGTGTTTGACAGTTGTCTCGAAAGAGATGAAAATATTTGAAAAGTTGATATCAGACCAGACTTTAATGAAAATTCAATTTATAACACATTTTAAACAAATTTTCAATTAATTTATTAAAAGTTTTTAATGTATAATAAATAGACTCAAAAGGATAAAAGCGAGCAATAAATTGGGGGAAAGTATAGAAGAGAGGAATATGTGATAGATTACAACCTCATGTTCAATGTATATCTTCCAAAATCTGCCAGAATTGGGAAATTGAGTCACCAGTCGTTCATAGAAATCGCGCGAATCCTCTATTCGTTTGCTCTGAAAGTCGGTTCCAATCATTGGTTTAAAGCATTTATTTAATTACATTTAAAGCAGATTATAGGTTAGGTTTAATACCTGTGCGTCTTTGATTAGCACATTCCAGGCCTCGATGTCATAGGGGTTGTCTAGAAGTCTAATGTTTGCCTTAACCGCCCGATCGCTAACATTCTTAGTGTTGGCGCTCATCGGATATGGATTTGAATTCGTATTACTATTACTACTATTAGTTGTGTTTACATTCAATTCGTTTCCTTTGTTTCGATTTGTCGGCGAGTTTTGGTTCATATGTTGTCCCGAATTGCGCTCTGAATGCGACCGATTGTGTCCGGCCTGACCTGAATATGAGTTCGGACTATAGTTGTGGCCAACATTTGAACCGTATTTACCCGAAGAATGCGATGAGTTCTGAGCCATCGATAAAACAATTCATTAAATAATTGATTGAAAATCTCTTTGGATTTGAAATCAAAATCAATACTTACGGCAAACATAACTTCGGGTTCCTTTCAATGACTAAAACAACTGCTCTTATGTTTGGAAATGAATAAAACGATTAATAAATTGTATTCTGATTTAAATACTAATCGTTTAAAATATTTGTAATTCAATTAAAATTAAAAATTTTATGAAAACGTAAACAAATTATAATAGAAATACATTGAAATCAATACAAATGTCCTTCGATTGCAACTAAAGGGATGTTCATATCATTACAATCAGTATTCAATACAATGATTCAGAATCTCTACAAATGATAATCAACTTTAAAACTACTGAATATTTATTTTAATAAATATGTAAATTATTTAACGATTAATCACTTTAATAGTGATTTCAATCAATTTTATTAATTTTTGCAAATAATATACGAACTTATCATTCCATACAATCAAATTGAATGAGAAAACGACAATAAAAGTACCAAGATACAATTTAAATATAAATAATTAAAACCTATTGGAATAAAGCGTCAGATTTTTCAAAGAGATTTGTTTCGAGAAAATTACTGAAAACTTGAGATATGACTGAAATATGATTTAATAAAAACCATTAAAAATAAATTCACTTTCGTTTGGTCTTATTTTTACTCTTCTTATCATTGTTTGCATACTTGGCCTCAAGATTAGCGATCATATCATCGAAACCACTCTTTCTGTTTCTTATGGCCAAAACCAGATCGTTGTCTTCAGTGCTCTTCATTTTCTTCGCCTCTTTTGCAGCCAATTTGGCCTCTTTTGCCGCTCTTTTAGCTCTCTTTTCTCGTTTTTCTACCGATTCTTCGGTGAATTTTTCAAATTCTTCAACTTCTTGGTCATCAATCATCTGTTGAATGAGATTTCTGGTTCTGATTTCATCGAATCCAATCATACACTGACTGATTAGTTCCATATCCCCTTCAAATCGATTATAATATGTTTTCAAATCATTCTTCTCGTCTTCAGAATTCATATATTTTGTGAGAAAGGCGTTGATGTCTTTGACAGTGATTTTTGGGAACAATAGTCTCCAATATTCACTCCAATCGGCCTTTGATTCATAGGAGTCTTCATTTGGAATAATACCCGTTTCGTCATAAGTCTCGCGAAGACTTTTGTCGCTCAAAATGTAGTGGACTTTACTTAATGTCTGAAACGCTCTTTTGGCCGATTCTTTGTCTTCATCTTCGGCTCTGTCCGGATGTACTTTTAGCGACTGTTTTCGATACGCGCTCTTAATTTCATTGTCTTTGGATTCCTTGTTTACTCCCAAAACCTCATATAAGTGATTGGTTCCAAAGTATTTCTTACAATCGTCCAAAAGACCCATCGCTTCAAACAATTGGTAATAAAAAGGATTTTGAAAATAACTAAAATTAAGTCAGACTTTGACTCAAATACTTGTCTCACAGTTGTTGTCAATGAGTTGTTTAGCGCGAAATTTATAAAAATAAGGAAACGATCCCTTTGTGTAAAGCAATCAATGAGTGAGTGTTGGAAAGGCTTTCAAAAGTTACGTATTGTGTGTCAGATGTCAGCAGAGTCTGTGTTTGACGTCAAATAAAGCTCTTCAGGTATTGAATACAATTGACGTCAAACCTGTTGTGCCTTCACTTCAGTTCAAAACTTCATTTAATTTAATGCTCTGTTTTTGATATAACTTTTAATTTTCATTTTACTCTTTTTACTTTTTGTATACAATCAGAGATTTTTCACAATATTTTTATATCAAATCCAAAGTTCAATATATTATCTAAAAATACGCCAATGTTTTGATGTTTTGATTCCGATTTCGAGTCACAGCTTTAATTCAAAGGTAAGTTTTGTCTAATTTTTGACAATTTATTCCTCAATTTTAGTTAAATATTTGAGTATTATTTGAGTCAATGCTTTCACTAAATAACTAATAACTGATTTGTCGTTTATGTGGGACTCAAACGAAGGATTAATTCAATGAATTTCATTCAATGTCTGTATTTTTGTCTATAAAAGTGTTGATTATTTGGATTCAAACAAAAACTTTCGGCAAAACAATATGTAATTGAGTTGAGCTCAAAGTGATAATTAGATGTGAGGACAGTCTATAGACTCAAAGTGTAGGTGTTTTGAGAAAAAGTTATGCAACATTTGAACTGAAAAACCAGTTCCAAGACTACTGTTTCATTCAATTTATGTCTTTATGGGTTCGCCATTAGAACCGATCAAAAAGATTCTTGAAATTCATTTTTCAATTCAAAGTCAAAGGCCTCTCAAAACTTCAATTAAGAGATAATTTGAATTTAGCTCTGATTTGAACGCCTTTAGTATTAATTTATGCAATGATAGCATCAATTGACTCAATATTAGTCACAATTTTCAATGTCTTAAGACTCTAACGACCATTGAATTGTCGCAAAGTTTCAATTAATTGATAGTTAAGTCAAGAAAATGATTTCCTCTTCTCATGTAAACTATGAAAAATTATTTTACGCCTAAAAAAGTTAATTTAAAAACTGAATTAAGAGTAAGTTTTGTGAATATTCTGGAATAGGATGTGGTTTGAAATGTGGTTCATTTTATTCATTGCATTCACTATACGTTTGAGGCGTGACTTATAATAAGTTTTATATCAAACATTTGAAAAAGTTTTCAAATTTCCCTTATTTTCAATGAATTATATGTCGTTAAGAGTGAGACAAAGGCTCACAAATACTGACAAAACACAGTAAAAAATGCTGAGTTTATTGCCTGTCAATCATCGAGCAATTTATTTGAAAAATGTGTCCTCACATACAATCACTTTTATTCTAATTAATTTTATTCTAACCAAGCATGGAATTGAAAAGTAACATGGATAGAATAGTGTCTGTTATTGATACCCTGGTATTTTGATCCTGTATCGTTATCTTTGAGCTCTCGGATATGAGAATATTTATTCTCAAATTCCTGTTTACAATTGAAACAAAATAATTATTTTTATCATAAATAAGCGCAGGTCTTATCGAATAATTTTGGCTATAAAATGACCCTCTTTCAATCTTGCCATTGCAGTTCTCTCATCAATTCAATTGAATTTTGTTTGCATTGACTAAACATTTATTAGTTTCGTGCGATTTGAGTGTAAATATCTCTGGTCTTTGAATTTTTTGTCGATTTATGTGAATATATTTAATTAAAATTTCAAATCAATTGATTGCCTTTTATTCGTAACATTTTATTCCGTCCTCTTATTAAAAGTCTGAGTCATTCATTCATTTGTCGATTAGTTCAGGCGCTCAAAGAAATCATTTCTATAACGACTCCAATCAGTTCCAGTAGTGATCAGTCGAACCGACAATTTTTAGTTCATGTGATTAATGTTTTGAATTTATATTGATCAATTATAAATATTCAGTGTTTGTGACTAGACACTATCAAAACTATACCTTGGGGTATAGAAGCAAACGCCCTAAAAAGATTGCCTATTTATCTCGGGTTTTTAACCCGTAAATTTAGGAAGGCAATTTTAAATTTAGTCCTTTTAACTCTCCTTTATTATCCCCGGTATTAATTGGTTTTTGAATTTCCATATTTAAGCTTTTTATTGAATGTTTTATAATTTATTTGTAAAAAATTGCGTTTTCTGTTGATTTTAATGAAGATTTTGTCGACATTTTGTTTAATTTGTCTCAAACTGTGATTTAATTTACGAAAAAAAAGTTGAAATTTCAAAAGACTTCCTATTTATGAAAATTTGTTATAAATTAATGATTACTTCAAAGAAAAATATATTCGGAAGTATTCGTAAAATTGTTTACAGAATAATAAATTGTCACAAATTTTGGTCTCTTTTGATAACTTCTTATCTTTCAATCCATAGTAATAAAGATAATTTTGTTTTTAAATATCGCTTACAAAGTGTGTCCTCTCTTCTCATGTTTCGATTGATTGACGAATATTTAAATCAAATGATTTAAAACTATTTTGTTTCGATGTTTTGCTAATTAAACTATTTTCTGATTACTTTATTATTAGGTTATAAATGTATTTGCATTCAAACTGAGTGTCTGTCTGTCGGCCAACTGTGCATTTGAGTCAGTCGTCTGCAACTTTGTCTGCAGTGATGTCCCAAAAAAGTCCTGTCAATGGCGTGAATGGTCTCAACTCATGCAAGTGCTGTCCCTATGGCTTTCATATAGACACTGGTTTCGTAAACTATTGCGAATCACTTCTGACAGCCCTTTACGGCACTAATAAACGCATTTCTCCGACACCGAACTGTCGGTCCGCTAACTCCTTGCGTCGTAAAATCAATTCAGCCTTTTCTACTCTAAACTCCTGTTCCGCTCAGAGCGCAGCCACCGATGCATTCCTTTCTTATTGTGATTATAATTACAATAATATTTCATCTAATCGTCCGAACAGTCGTCTAAACAATCGAGTCAGCAGTCATTCCCCGATTCAAAACAATTGTTTAGATAAGGAGTCCATCGATTCGCTAATCAATGACTACAGTTTGGGAGATGTTGTCCATCGGTTCGAAGAGGCCTGGAATGAGTCTAACGAAACACCGCGAAGACTGTCTAATGTTAGTGAATGTGAACCACTGAGCAGACACTCAATTATGGCAGAATCGGAAAGAGCTATATCCCCGCCCACATCACCCGCTCCCTCGTCTTGCAATTCATCCAATATTTCGCGAATCGTTTTGTCACAAATTCGCGATCAAATGGCTCTGAGTTTAACTCGAGTTAAAGAACTCGAAGATCAGGTCAAAGACATTCCAAACTTGAGACAAAAAGTTATTATTTTGAAAGAAGAAAAGAAACAATTAATCCATAGATTGGAGGGCGAGTCATATGATATCAACTCTATTAATGATCCTCAAAACAGGTCTCGAGTCAAACAATTGGAGAAAATTGGTTTAATTACTCCTCCAGTTATGAGAAGAAAGTTTCTGATGAAAACAGACTCCGATACCGAAGATGACGATTTCGGTGACCTTTGGGCCCAGTCTTCACCACCGCCTTCACAAATGATATCTTCCAAAAATATTAGAATCGAAGAACTCAATCAAAAGATGGGTTCATTTGACGAAAAGCCACAACAATTAGAAACGGTATCCGTGGCAACCAATACGGATATAGTGTTGAGAGCACAGGTCGATAGCTCTACAAATACGGATCAAAAGAGTGAAAGCAAATTAAGTTTTGATGTTTTGAATTCAATATCAATAAAACCAGAACCGGTGACTCCGATAGTTGAGAGCTTTGTATCCAAGCGCTCGATTGGCATTTCTACGAGTCTGGCGCCCAGTCTTCCCCGAAAGAGTGTTGCCATCGAAACTGAGCTCAAAAGTGTAGATATCATAAATGCTCGGGAATTGGCGGCCAATAAGCCAGCTTTGGTCTCGTGGGGCACTGACCCCATACGCCTTGACTTGAATCACGCTCAATGTCAGGCATCCCCCAAACAAATAGATATGAGTACAAAAACTGATGTACCGATTGTTAAGAGTGTTGGCGTTCTTTGCGGAGCAAAAGATTTTGGTTTGAAAGTCAATTGGAGTCAAACCGATAGAAAAGTATTTAATAACAAATGCGTTCAGAGCTCCCAATGCTGTCCCAAATGCGAACTCAAACAGACGGAAACTATTGGCGTCGGAGATAACAACATTTTTGGCAATACTTCGGTCGATAAATCGGTCACAACTGAAAAGATCATTACTATAGAACGACCGTCGAGTTTGGAGGGACTTCTAAGTGCTTCTCCCGTCTCAAGAGCCAGTTCCGCCCAAAGCATCCGTTTGTGCGATAAATGCAATGACGCCATCAATTCCGTGGCTAAAGATTTTATTGTCGGCCCAAACGATAAAGGATCACAATTGAGTCCAACCATTCAGAGTCGTATTCCTCGACCCATTCAGAGCACCGGTTCGTTGGAAAGACGAACCATTAACGACAAAATAATTGAGGAAACGGCGAATGAAATTTTGGTCTACAAAAATACGAGTCTGAGTGTGGGTTCGAGTCCTATCAAGAAGAGCGCTCCGCTTCTAATTAAAGAATTGCCTCCAAAACCCTCTCAAATCAAAGACTTCAGTCCTAAAACACACGACGCTATCAAATTGATTGACGAAGTCTTCAGAATCTCCGAATCAGATGAGTCTGAGGAGGAGAGTAGTTCTTCCGATGAGGGCACTTATGAGGTCGAGACGGGAGCCTTGGCTAAGCCTGTATTAAGAAAGAGAGTCGAGCCCTCCAAAGAAATTAAGGCAGCGCTTAAGGTCTTAAATGATAACCTCCTAAAACCAGAGAAGGCCAACAAATCTGCATTAGTATGACATTCGATAATTGTTTCCATCATTTATTTGATGTCTTTTTTCAGTTGAAAAGCTTAGCGATTATCGAAAAGGAGTGGTTTAAAGTGGCCGCCGATAAAGATTCGGATCCACACACTGTTGAAGACTATATCGATTGTTTTGAGACTTATTCCAAGCATTTGCTCAATCGTGTGGTCAATTTGGACGACAAGAGTGGCAACACTGCAATACATTACGCCATATCTCACAACAACTTCGATATCGTTTCAGTACTTCTCGATTCCAAAGTCTGTGACGTAAACAAAACAAATAAGGTTTGGATTATTTGCTAAACAATTGGCTTACAATCACTACTTATTTAATCTAATAAACACTTGACTCGAGCACAGGCGGGATATACGGTTACGATGTTAGTCTCTTTGGCGAAAGTCACTAATCAAACACAAAAGGCTGTCATCAGACGCCTCTTCCAGTTGGGAGACGTCAACATCAAAGCAAAATCAGTGAGTTCTAGACATCACTCTTATCACTGAACTAACCAATGAAATACTTTTGATCAATAGAACGGACAGACGGCTCTAATGTTGGCGTCGAGTCATGGTCAGTTCTTCACTTGCAAAATACTACTGGAATGCGGGGCTGCTATCAATATGCAGGACAACGATGGCTCAACTGCTCTCATGTGCGGCGCAGAACACGGTCACGCAGATGTGGTCCGACTCCTGTTGTCTCATCCAGACTGTGATCCCACTATTGTAGACAACGACTGTTCGACAGCTCTTAAGATAGCGATGGCTAACAATCACAACGATATCGGACTCATGTTATACGCGTCGACTTCAATGCTAAGTCGGGGGTCTTCTCCGTACGCATCTCTGCGTAGAACACAATCCAAAGCTATTGCTGCGAGTCTTCGTCGCACCGGTTCCTTCAATTATGGCCACTCACGTGTGACCCCACATACATTCCAGTTGGCGCCATCCCCTCCTCCCCGTTCCCGTCATTCCTCGACATCGACAGTACGATCAGCTAAAACATAGAATTGGATGAAAACAAAGCTAATTATTGCTTACCTACTAATTGTCATCTATATATCGAACAGCCGTTCCTTTCATCTAATTTTATACTTTTGTTCGCTTTTATTTACACTAATATTTAATTCTAATTATTATTATTTATATTTAACGAAATGATTAACTAATATATGTTTTGATTTAATTTTAAAAACATTAAAAAAGAGTTCAAATGATATGATTTGTATTGCATTTTGAAATTCATTAAAATCTATGAATTTGTTTACCAAACAGTGAAAGTCTAAAACATTATTCTTGGAAACTTAGAATCACTACTTTTTAGAAAGAGATCACTTAAATTGTCTGCAAATTCAACGGTTTTCTTCTGCAGACAATAATTCCAAATTTATATCTGGTTTCGGTGATATAAAACTACTATTTAAAAGTATCATTTGCTCTGAACAAGAGCCAATTAGAGCCAATATGCAATTCATTTGTGATTCATTCAATGAATTTCATCACTATTTTCAAGGACCGCCTTTTGTGGTCATATCTATTGAAGAATCTTTAATTTATTCATTATTAGGGAAAACGATCTTAAAAAACAAAAAATCAATAATATTTTTCTCCTTAAATCAATTTTAAGAATTGAATCCAAATTAGAGGCGAATGTAGTCTTAAGTGCGACAATATTTCGTTACCAAAAAGTGTTTTATGAATACCTTCTCTGGCTATTCGTGATTATGATTCGTGAGCTCAGAATTATTAAATTTTCAATTAAACTTATAATTATCCTAAAAAAGTGATTTTCAATTAATTTTTGACACGAAATCTTTTACTCGTTTTTTATAAGATTTAGTTTAAAACCGAATCGAATCGAAATATTTTCATTTTTTCAGATAAAGAGATGAATTAATGGAAGTTTTGATTGACTTCCTAATCATTGATATCACGTTTTGGCCATCGATTGTAATTCACTAGAATTTCAGTGTTCATAGAAAACAATAAATATATTCATGAAAATTGTTGGAATCGATACTATTGGAAGAGTTAAGGCACAGGTTTTGCAGGAAATGTTTTGCGAGAATGTGTTGAAAGTTAACGATTGGATTCACAGACTGTTTGAGTCTGCGATCGAACCCAATTGAAAGTGTGATTAATTTGGGAACAAATTGCCTCATAAATTGATCCTTATATTTTCATTAACGAATTAGTGGTCATATTTAGCTCTTATGACAAATAATGTGCCAAAACTTTCAACTCTTTAGAGCTCTAATTACTGGCTAATAACCGACGGCTATTGAAAAAAGTTGTTTACAATTAACATATTTCCTATTTTCTAATAAGTTATACATATTGTGAGAACAGGTTCTTCACAGACACTGTTTTGACAAATTGTAGCCAAGGTCTGTTAAATTTAAATTCAAATAACAACGAACAAGAAGTCGAGAATTGAAACCAAAACTTGAAATATCTAAACAATTTGCAAAATTGAGGCTCAAATTGCATTTTTCTCACATAAAATTGGTTGAGATTCCCAATGCATTTCATATGCAATTAATTGAGTGAATATTTCAAGTATTATGTTTTAACCGTTTCCTTACACTTAAAACAGAAAAAACATCGCATTTTTCACTAATTAGTGATTAAAAGCCATTAATGTCTCGATTTTTAAGTATCGTATTTCACTTTTTGCGAAGAATTCAATGTTTGGGAATTTTGTTGCTTGAACACTTAATGCGTGATGGAGTACACGCTTCTAACAGAATTATTGCTAGTTTCAAGTTTGAAGTTCACCGGTGTAATACCACTCAATCGTTCTTTGTTTGAAACTAGAATGAAAAGTTGCAGACTTAGGCATGATAAACTTTAAGCTTGGTAGGTTTGGTCTAATTTAGTATAATTTGATCGAAAAACTTTTCGCCCAGTTTTGGTCCTCTAATAGTTATTTGATTTCGTCAGTGATTCCCCTGATTCGAGTCAACCCCTCCTTAATTTTCAATGAGTTTCTTATTTTATAATAGTATTTATAGAGAGACAAATAGAGGGGGACGGAGAGGGCAACTCAGTTGGGCTTATTTTTTGAAGAGTAAATCTATACTTTTTATGACCACCTCTTCAACTGTTGAACCGAAAACTCATTAATCATTTGGAAGGTCACGAAATAGTCTAACGATTAGGCATTTGTTTAGTCAGATATTCACAAGAAGTCGACGGACCGCACACTCCATACGTTTTGTCCGTTCACTCAAATATTTATCGAACTTTTTTAACGCTTTTTGTGACTCAAACCGAACCCTTAACTCAATGATCGAATCAAAAACTATTAAAACTTATAATCACAGGAATGGGTTGTCTCTAAACTCTCTCTCCTATCAGTTTTCATTCAAATCATTTGAATAAAACAGTTTTTACGACTCATATCTATAGACGACACCAGACGGCTGTGGATGTGATCAACATTTTAGTGGTCTATAATTTGTCGGCCAAAGAGGTAGACAAGTCTTATAATATCTTTGGTTCGACGACTCACTTATGTATCCACTTATGGATTGAAAAAATGGATACTTTTAATCAAATTTTACCCCTTTTTATACACAACTCAGTAAAACTCTTCACAAATGCCACAAATATTTCAATTTTTTTAGAGAGAGAGAGAGAGAGAGAGAGAGAGAGAGAGAGAGAGAGAGAGAGAGAGAGAGAGAGAATCAATTAAGGTAGAAATTAGCTGTACCAGTATAATAAACCATTAAAAATGCAGTGAATTTCGTGTTGACAGTAATATCAAACTCGAAATCCAATTAAATCCAACATTTTTTCATAAATTGTATGTAATTTAAATCAAATGATAAGACTTAAGAATCAAGTAATTCAATAATACTGTCATTCGATATAATAGTTTCAAAAACTTATGGAAATATTTAATAAAAGAAATTTTAGTCTCAAAATTCCAATCAAAAGTTCAGAAATCTTTACTAACCGAAGAAAAACTCAATTCATTTAATAATTATTTGCTCAAAGATTTCATAAGTTATGATACAATTCTTAATGTAATTGAAGTCAACTTCCAGACAATTAATTAATGTAATTATTTATTTGAGAAAAACTACAGTTTCTGATAATCAGAATCTATTTTTTGTGTTTGAAATTAAATATGATTTAAAGCGAAATCACTGTAAGAACCTATTAATTAAGACGAGCCCCGAGTCTGAAATGAATAATTGTTAGACAAGCCCTGAATGCTTGAACAGAATATATGCTGTAATGAAAAACTCATTCGTAATAAACATTTATTGAATTTTTAATTCATTTCTTTGCAAAACACTTATCATTCAGTACTTATTGATCACAAAAAAATTATAATATAATTGACTTTTCAAAGCCATGAACTGCTTATCTGTGGTTCAGTCTGTTTGGAGGACTTATTGAGTCTGAGACACATTCAAATTCTTAGCCATGAATATGAAATTCTGAGCCCAGAATAATGTATTGATATTTAAAGTAAAGGCTTTTCTTATCAAAATTTGAAAACAAAAATAAAATTAAAGCGAAAAATATGCGAAAATTAATTAAGAGTTAGTAATAAATAAGTTTTAGGGAAAATCACCACAAATTCACTAAAGGCTTAATGAATGCAACAAATGATTATTCAAATAAAAAATCAAAAGAGTCTTAATTCTGCTTATCGTTCAACTTATTTGAATCTTAAAAAACGTTTTTCAAAAGCAATTCAATTGATAAAGGATTGGGCGAAGAGCTGATTGAATAGCTTTGCATTCATATGACTCTCAATTAATTGAGTGACTCTCGGCTTGAAATCAATCTTAAAAATCGTTGGATAAACGCGATTGCATTAGGAAAAGGTGTGAGACAAAAAATTGTTTTTCCATAAAAACAGACATCACTGGGAGATTTTTTATGATTCTAATGATTGCTTGACTAAAATTGAATTTTCACAACGTTTTAATGGATTGCGGGAATTATCGGAAAGAAAATCTTCAAGACTGGCAGCGATTAGTTTTTTGAAAAACCAAAAAATAGTTCATTAGATCACAATTTTGATTATTCAGAATAATACATCTTATATTTAACAAGAATATTGTAAAAGAATAGCAATAAATGAATGATGAGTTTTATACCAAATTTAAAATACGAGCAATAAATCAATTAGAAGAGCGAATAAATATCAATAAAAATGTTTTTCAAGCGATGAGAACTCGACAAACATTAACTTTATTGCCGACGAATCATCTCTTTCTCAGTCTATTGAAGGACAAGTCATTAATTTGATTAAGGCTTAAATTTTCAAAAATCAAATTAACCGTTTCATCAAAATCTTAATCAATCGACAATTTTGATGACTTCATATAAAATATGAATTTCTTCCGAAAAAATACAAACTTTTAAATGAAAGCCAATCAAAACGAACCAAAAGTTTTCAGTTTTCAAAAGAATACAAAGACTACAAAAAGATAGACAGATAGGGGCTGGGGTTGGGGCTGACACTCACTTTAATGTTCGTTATGTTCACCATTTATATCGACTGCTAAATGCCTAAAATTTTGAAGACTTCATGTCTTAACAATTATTCTCAAGGATTTTGTTGAGAGATCCGGTAAAAGACTGGATCCGATATACCTTTAATGACGGACTCAATTCAATTACTTATTATATGCTTTTAAAGTTTATTAAAATATAACAAATATTTTCAATTCATCTCAAACTTCAGACTTCATATCTTTCAAAAGTCAAAGAACAAAGAAAACCAATTGTCTGACCGCTTATTAAGGCGTTTAAATGACAGACAATGGGGAGACGATTGCTTGCGGTGACCAACTCTGATGCCTCCCCAAAGTGCATGATCTCAAGCAAAGCTCAGACTTATTTATCGTCAGTTTATTTCGTAAAAAGTAATTCAATCGTCTTTTTTTTTGAATTTTCATATTTTAAATCATTTAATGCTTTTTATGAAATACTTATAAAAATATTAACGATTCAATGTTTTATCCGTTTGAAAATCCAATGAAATTCAGATTATTTGAAACCAGACTTTACTTTTGTGTTAACAAAAAGGAAACTCCAGCTGTGATGACATTTGCCCATAGAATGGCTCTTAAACTTCATTTCTTCTTTTGTCTCTATTCACTCCACAACCGCTGATAATCATCTCTGAGAACAATGGGTTATCAAAGTTCAATATTTCACGGGTTATGCATATCTAAGTTTAGACATTTCTCAAGTGATATTCTTGCTGTTTGAAAGTTGATTTACACTGTTTACTTAACTTTAAGAGTCACTGAATGGCTATACATATATTTGTATTGATGAGATTTCTTGGTTATCTAAAATCTATAAATCTGCTGTAATGAATATACCTGGAGAATTAAAATAATCATCACTTTTCATCTACTCTATTGGATTTACATAGATTGTTGAGCTAGTTCACCCCCTTGATCATCGATAGTATTAAATCGGTTTATAATTGTTTGCATTTAAAAGACCAGTGATTTCAGATGCAGTTCCCAAACAATGTGTTGGGAATGAAGGGCGCAAACAATTTATCGCCAGAATATCTTTTATTAATTTTTTCGAAAGCAGTTCTCACACAACAAAACATTAATTGTGTGAAAGTAAGAGAAATTCAATTCGTGTTTCACATGGACTGGCAATCCGTGTCTGAGATCTGTTGATAAATGAATGTCACGTTTGTTGGCTTTCAATGAACTTATTATGAATTGAAAAGCGAGCGGCGAATGAATTTCTCTTTTATAAACTCAATTCAATTCATTCAATGATTTAATTTTTATTCGGCTTAGAATCCAATCACAAAGACTTCGGTCAATAAAGTTTTTTTTCATTATGTGACAGCAGGTATGGACACTCAGGTATAGACACACTTTTCCACTTCAATACATAACCATTTGGAATATAGCGAACACTTTTTAGTACTCAAACGCTGGAAGTCATTATTTTCTAGTAGTTCGTGGATTTTGACAAATAAGGTTCTACCTAGATAATATGTATAACTAGTCTGCAGATCCAGACTCGGAATATGCTTAGGAGGGTTTCAGTAACACAATTAGTAAAGTATGGGTTGAAATGACCTATACTTATAATTGAACTATGAATACAGAATAGGATATACTTTGTAAACGAGGTTAGAACTGAAGAGAAGAAGTCTAACAAAATTACAAACTCTTAAAAATATAGTCTTCCAGAAAAAACATTTCACGTTTTCTACTGTATTACTGAAAGTTACCATTAAATAAACATTAGACCCGTATATCATCTCAATCTTCCTAATCTTGAAACACAAACCAACACTATTGCAAACATATTTTATTTCTTTTATTGAAAATCTTGGTCTTAATTTCATCTTTGAGTAATTAATTTGCCTAGAGTAATTTTATTCAGTAGATCAGCTTTTATACACATATTAAAGTCAGAATCAATGGCCAAATTTTTTCATCATTTTTCAGTATAATCAGACATAATGTTATTGTTTAACAGCGTTAGACAGTTTGGGCGGGAAATCTGTGGACAGTCATCTAAGTTTTCGATTTCGATCATCAGTGAATTTGAACAACTATTCAATCAGTCTATTCATTCAATCAAAATGACATTTCTTCTAGGGTTAATTTCAATCTAAGTCTAAATAAATATTTCCATTCATTGGTTATATTCGTGATTCACAGGAATTTTAAAGAATTTCTTTGCAAACATTAGATTGTTATGGAAATCAAAATTCAATGCTTGAATTGAAAAGTGAGTGATGTCTGTGACTGAAAGGCTATCCTTGAATTGAAAGTCATTTGAAAATTACTGAAACAAAAATAAGAATCAATGCTTTTGATTGCATTGATATTCAATATTCTGTCTCTTCTTTTCTTTTATTATTTTTTGTGAACTTTTATCGAACTGAAAATTACTGAAACGTTTCAATTGCACAGACTTTTCAAATCATTCTGTCCTCTGGCTATTCGGCATCTAATCCATTGATTAAATGCTACGAAACTTTTCTAATGATTACTCCTTTCCTAAAACTTTTAGTAATGAGTTTTAAAACATTGTTCAAAAAACATATAAATCCTATTCATAGGACTCTCCCTAATATAAACGGCACTGTTTTTCTTTATTTTTCTTATTTTTTTAAAGAACCAAGTTAATCAAGTCTAGAGTCTCTATTAATTGTTATCTTTCGAATCGTAAATCGGGCCCAAAATTTTTGAGGTTTACTCACGTATTGGACACACCTTTCGATGGGATTCTTAAATCATAATCACTATAATAGCTTCAAGTTTTGCTCAAAACATTTGAAATGCATTAAAATTTAAAAAACTTCAGACAAATGATCAGAAGTGAGTCCGATAGTGATCGACGTCTCGCAAGTGCTAAATAGTCAACCATTTCACGCATCGTATTATTTGTGAGGTTTTTCTTTCGCTTTCTTTTCATCTTTGGTTTGAGAAAAGATTTCATTTGTTGCACAACCAGTCCTTACATACAGTGTATATGTGCTTATATTTTGAGCCTTAGAGACACCGATCGCACGGATAATGATTGGTATATACCTTAAGTTCTTTTCATGAAAAAAATCATAAAAGAATAGAAGGAATTTTGTAATAACAGCCGTTAGAAAACGGATCGAGTTGTTCATCAAATTTTAAGCATGGAAATTGAACCAAACTCATTTTGATAGTCTCTTTAATGTATATCCAAAACGTGATTTTTTATTTCAAACCAAACAGAGTTTTATATAACGTCGGATAAAATTGTTTTCTAATTATTGGTTGTTTTCAAACATATAATGAATTGAAAACATTAGTTATACTATAATAGTAAGAACTTTGAAGGAGAGGGAGAAGTATATCCACTCTTTCGAAAATGTATAATAATTTTAGAAAAATTGATTTCTATTTAACTCAAATGCTTTGATTATGATCTCTCTCTCTCTCTCTCTCTCTCTCTCTCTCTCTCTCTCTCTCTCTCCCTCTCTCTCTCTCTCTTCCCTCCCTCCTAGATGAGTCAAAATTGATTAATCATAAGTTCAATATGTATTGAATTCGACATATTTTACATTTGACTTCAAATCAGACGATCAGAACTTAAGTTTGTCTCTCCTTTGAAGCGAATGCAAAACGTTTTGACATAAGAAGCACCTAAAAGACAGCGGGAATACTACTGTTTGTAGACCACCCAAAGTTGTGTAGGAGAGAGCGCACAACCGAACTCACCATCGGTTCCACTCAAACTCTTCCAGTAGTACTGCTTACCAAATGTTACCAAAAATAACAATTAACGAAAAGTTTTGATTATTTGATTAAAATTTACAAAAACTTCTTAAAATCTTATTTTTCATTTGAAATCTAAGACTATAATAATAAGAGTCATAGAATTTCTGACATCAGGTACTCATCTATTTTAATAATTATGTCTTATTTAGGTCTAACAGGAACGTTTTGGATCTACACCTGAGAGCCTAGAAGAGAGCAAATCACAGATTTCCGGACTAAATCTTCGAGACCTTAACTTTTATTGATTTTGACGATTTCGAAACTGACTTAAAATTGGGCTAAAAGTTGATGGATTCATTGTTATGCGCAAAATTATAGTCCACTTTTGCCATATTTAATACTTATTGAGTGAAAATCATTTGTTGGACTGTTTTATCTCAAATGAAAGCATAATTCAATTGAACGCAAAAAAGGCAAAAAATATTTTTATAGAGAATTGTATTTTAAAAAACTTTTCAATTCTAAAGCACCGAATATTTTGTGAGCAAAGTCTGTAACGCCAATAATGGACACAAAGGCCTGAAATGTTTCGCATGGTTTGACTAAAAAACAGTCGAATTCCTGTCTGTGCCGGTAATGAGAAAAAAGATTTAAAAATGTGCGTAAAAGAGAAAATCCTGAGAAGTCTGTCCACGAGTCGAACCTGTTTTTAGAGACAGACAATTGAAAGGTCGAAATGCGTCAATTTTATGGCTTTGTATGCAATTTCTCCTCTTTTTATGTTTCACTTATCTATGTTTGAGAACTTGTGATCAGTTCTTGGTCTCAGATTATACAACAAATACGAAAACAACTATTTTTTACTCACTTTCCCTAAAAGTTAATGTATTCTAGAGGTTTGATATTTTGTCGAATACTCCCAGTGTTGTACTCCCAGTGTAGTACTCCCAGTGTTGTACTCCCAGTGTAGTACTCCCAGTGTTGTATTGAAATTCGTTTAAAACAATAATAGAAGTGTAATAAAAGTAAACTGGTTATTCCACAGCCAAATGTGAAAGTTCACGAAAGCTGTTCTGGAATAGTTCCCACGAATGAGTTGTGTGAGTAAACCGCATATATTATTTGATGGACCCTGATTAAGGCAAAATTAGACTTTTGTGATGATCATGAGTTAATGGATCAATAAATAAAAGGATGCGCTAATCGGCAGATGTGACCATAAATTAGAACACTTTTTGCATTCGTTGTTTAGATATAGAATTTCAACGAAATATACATTTAGTTTGAATTGAAATATGAATTTTGGTTCACACTCTCAGTCGTAGAGTTGGCAGAAAAGCCATATTTCATAATTAATGCACACCTTCTGGTTGTATGCTATTCCTCGCAGACGACGTCAAAAACGTCAATCGCAGCCAATGTTCACAAAGAGTTGCCATAACTTTCGATACATTTATATTTGTTGTCGATATGAGTCTGAAAAGCCTTCTAATAGTAAATCCACTTCTGAGAGACGACCACTTTCTCCGCCCAACTCTTCACTCACTTACACTTCACTAACATTTGGAGATTATATTCAAATTCATAAAAACCTTTTCTTGAAAAAACATTTTTGAGTTTTTATCTATAAAAGCCTAGACTAACGAGTTTTATGTCGGGTTATAATTAATTCAGAATTCAAAACAAATTCTTAACTTTAAATATATGTCTGTCTCGAAATCATTACCAGTATTTCAATAAATATAAACAAAATAATCATTTTTTCCAATAAATGTAATGAATTTATTAAACTATTTTCTGAACACATTTTTCAAAATTTATATTTTGTCAGATAATAACTTTTTTTTGGACCGCAAAGGGGTTCTTGTGATTGACTTTCGGTGGATATGTATTTGAAATACGAATTAATCATAACTGAAACATATTTGAAGACCCAATAAATCATAAACTTGTTAATCATTTCCAAATATTTTGGCTCAAAATTCCTTTTAAAATCTTATTCTATGAAAACAATTTATTGCATTTAGAATAACAAGTGTTAAGTGAGGAAAAGGATCCGTCGGAAGGATTTTCTCAATTCAATTTCGTCTTCAAAGTTACCGATGGCCTCAATACGGCTCAATTGACCATGTTCATTGGATATTTCTCATTTGAAAAGTGGATTATTGAGGCGGAAATTATTAATCTGAAAAAATGCTTTTTAATGACAGCCAACACATTTATATGATTTAAATGAACAATGACATTTTTTGAGTTTTCAAATGTTATTGTATCCCAAAATTGAACTCAATTATGCTTCAAAAAGTATCAAATGGACGGCACTTCCAAATGATTGACGTTTGCGTTCATAATTCTCCTTTCCATCAAAAGTAGATTCACCAAAAATGAGTTGAGGAAACAATTATAAGCATGGTACAAAAATATCTTTATCTAATGATATCAAAATGAATAAATAAAAGTTATATAAAACTCTAGTCCTAAAAGATTAATAGAAGTCTAAAGCACTTGAAAGGAATGGATGATAAAGGTGAAATAGCGGATGCAAATAAGGGATCAAATGAAAAATGTTTGTCTTAAAAATACGATTATATAAATATATAATAATTTGTGTAAACAATTAATTGGTTACCACAGCAGGAGATTAAATGCGTCGGAATAGTAATGATATTATGATAGAGTATATGCAAAAACAGATAACTCTTTATGTTTTTGATAAAAGCTTAAAAGAATGAAATAAAAACTTAATTCCCATCAAAATTAATGTAAATGTTATTTCAAATAAAATGAGTTATTCTTATGAATGCATGTATTTGTTAATCACTTCAACGTATTGCGACTCCAATCATATCGAGAGATAGCGTATGAACATTGAGTTCACTGCTAACCAGTGAGCACTTCATAGCCTTTTGACAATTGCCTAATTCTCAGCTTATTCTCAGTTTTATGAAGAGTTGGGTGAAAATCTCAATTCTTCAGAACACCTGTAACTCATTGAAAAAGTTTAGTCACAATTATATTATTATTATTATTGATTGTCTTATTATATATTATACTTAACTGTTTTCAGTCAGACTTGTATTCACACCGACTGTTTTCAAGCCGATTGGCAATCGATCGGCGATTGCATATCATTCAAGTCTCGCATAAATATAGAGCGCAATATTTTTTGCATTAATTTGACTCAAAATTGAATCTATCGCTCGAATAAAATTAATTTTTATTGAAACTTATAGAAAGAGTTACTGAAAAATAGTGATTATCTCTATTTTCTTGTAAAGTTTTTTAAGCAATCAAATCCTTTACATTTGACGCAAATATGTTTGACATTGAAATCCAACACAAATTCACAACATTTTGATTATTAGTTGCGTTTTGAATGTCGGCTATTATTTTCGTTCTTTGACTTCATATTCAATGCAAAAGCCATTCATCAAAAGTCTATTCAAAATCATTCAAAATATATTAAATGTTTGACTCTTTTGCCTTTGATTTTTTCAAAACCATTATTTATAGAATGCGTCAAAAGTTTGATATTTTTTTTATCTCGAATTTAATCATAAGTTTATTTTATATTCAAATAATATAATTATTAACAGACTTTCAGTTATAAAATATAAATATTCTTTGAAATTGTAATAAATTATATCAACATTTCTGTGGAAACAATGAATATTCATAATGTTTATGCTGTAAGTTATGTTCTTGTTGAAATGGTTTTGATCATTATTGCTTGATTTGACTATTAATTTAAATTCTTCAATATAATGATTGACAAGACATTGTGATAATTACCATGATAAAATTAAGTTTCAAAATCCCTATGACAAATGTGATGTCAAACACACAGTTTTTGGCTATTCTTAAGTGGTTTTTATTGTCTGTAATTCAGATTTTAATGATTTATTGGATTTTATTTGTTTTTTAAGCAAACATATGGCAGAAAATAATGATCATTGAGTCCAGTGTTCCGCCCTTTATATATGGGCTCATTATGTGAATAAGTGAGCGAAGAGGTCTGTCAAGTGCCTTATGGCATATGTGAAGCCTCTTAGCGATCTCTGAAGTCGTGTTTTCGTTGGGTATCGGCCCTTGGAATATTTATTGAGCACTTGATTTCAGTCTCTCTTCAAGCCATATAAAGGCTGTGACGCCTGACTAAACTTGAAATACATTTTATATAAAATTATTGGCTCTCAAATCAAATGCAGTGATTGTCTGAATTTCGAAGCCTAGTATCGATCACTTGTAAGAGTTGTGTCAGTTTTCAATGCCTAAGAATCTGTTATTTGGGTTTTCGTGTAATGACTGGCCGTCACTCAAACATTTAATTTGACTATAGCCTTGACAGTCACTAAGGCTTCTCATATTTCCTAAAGTAATTAACTTTTACTTTTGTTTTATTCCTTTCTGTGTGACGTTTAAAATGAGCCCAGAATTTGAGTTACATATGATTGGCATTTGAGACATAAGTAGAGAATAAGTCGTTTCAAATGTAATTTAAATAAGGCATACATTCATAACACTATAAGCTATACGCAACTAAAGGCCGATATTCATGTCGAGGTACTTTAGTTCAATTAATTTGGTAGTTGAGTGCCGACTGCTCTCAAACCTTTAGAGGACTGAGTGCTGCGATTTTAATTAACTTTCATTTGATGGTATTGTTCATCGGCCAATTGGCGCAGACAGACCATAGGAACAGCACAGGCAGATGGCTATAAATTGTAACACATCTGTGCATCTGTTTTGCGAACCCTTGTTTTGAGCGCACGTCTCATCAAATTTTAAAAACTATAGTCGTTTGCTATTAGGGCTGAATATATTTTGCGGCCCAACGACAACACCAAATATGAATCACAACATATACTTTACCGATAATGTGCTCAACCATTTGCTCAACCATTTCACGCTTGCCTTACAATAAGAGTTTCAATGCATACTTTGATATTCACAGCACTCTGTGGTTATCAACTGTTTTGAGATCAACACCACTGGAATTGGCCGAACATTACTCTGTTTTAAGTGGCCATCCGGTCATTCTTTGCAGTTCTCACAGATGTGATCTTTGATTAGATTACAACTAACACTAGAATCGACTCAACGCTTTGTGCGCTTCAATACTTGCCAACGGTCTGGCCGTCAATCGGCGGCCCAATGGTTGGTTTTTTAATAGTTTCTCACTCTCTCTCCTCTTTGACGCCTTTCTTCAATTTTAATGCATATCTGTGTCGAGAGCTTATATGATGCCTCTGAAGCACTCGTGGGTCACAACCTATGGTCAGCTGATGTTAAGCACCAGCGAACAGATAAAAACTAATGGAATTAGTCGATGTCGATGTCAATAGAGCTATAGGTCTGGACATACATTTATGCCACCGATAGTAACCTTAATTCACTTTTGACGCTATGCGGGCGGATATACAAAACCCGATTTATGTGGAGATCCATTGAATCGATTTGTGAGGCGCAGGTGTTTTCAACGCTCATCAAAACCAATGAATTACTAGACATAAGCGAAAAAATTAAAAATTATCCAAAAGTAAAGCACACCTGGTTTGGCCTCTTTTCGTCGATTCACTGATTCTCTGCAATTATTTAATTTAGTCAAACATTGGATGAAATACTGGATGTGCTCCCGATGTGTGCACTCGAGTACTCCACTCTCGCCATCCAAATAAACAAATGATATATTCCTGAGCTTTGAAAGCTTGAGCTGAAAGTGAATCAATGAATGATTACATAACTATTCAAACATTAAGTCTGTAGATTCAGAGGGATAGTCAAGGGTTTTCATCTGATCGTAGACTTCCGCTCAAATCTAGACTTAATTTGTTTCAAATCTTGATTTCGCCTAAAATTATGAACAATTTTTGGCCCAAATGATAATTTGGTGATTATCTACCTCTTGGTTATGTCTCATAATGTAATGTTATGATCCCTGCTATCCGTTTCCCATAAAATTTTTCAGAAAAGACAATAAATAATTAAATTGTGTCCATAAAAAAAGTCTCCACTGAAGTGAACATAAAGAGCAGAAGTAACTCACGTTTTATAATGATTTTTGGTCATAAGGTCTGCAAAATTGAAAGAAAGGCGAATTCTGTGCAAAATTACTACAATTTTTACTAATGGTCTCAAACTCTAATGCAATCATTTTTTTTCTTTTGGCAAAAATAATATTATAGATAGAGATAGTGAACAACGAGAGGGAGGTTTCGTATGTTATCTCTTATGATTACCACTAGTTATTATGAGATGAGTGCACCGAATGTGCTCAGATTGTGCCGTCTGTGCCACTAGACTATGCCTCGCAGCCATCGAAAAAAACTTAAGTCAACGAAATAATAAAACAATTCGACACAAAAAACAATGGCTTCTCTTTGGAGAACAGTTTTTGAATAATAAATAATTTTAAGAGTTTTGTGAGAAAATGAATATTGAAAACAATACAAAACATTATTAAACGGTCGGAACTCAAGGCCTTCCAATGTTAGACATTATATGAATAGAAAAGTCTGGAAGTGAACCGACGATTGGAACCAACAATTGTAATAAACATTTGATAAGTATATGAAAGACAAAAAATGATATGTATTTATATGTTTAGACAGGAAAAGAATATATTCATATAAAGCACTGCACAACAAAACTGGAAGGAAGTCAAATGCAAATGCATTGAAGCACTGAATATTTGCGTTGGAAAAGTGTTACTTCAGATTAGAGTTGCGACCAATTCTTAGTCTATATTATAGTTACTATTGAGTCCGTCCTAGTATTGCAAAGAGAGTCTCAAAATCAGGTACTTTCGATGTTTGTGCCGCTGAAAAACAATACAGCATTTGGCACGCGTAGCACCGGCTTAGTCTTTGTTAGTCGTGAATGGCCTGAGCCCATAGCGCTTTATGCACAGGCATACGAGTGTGACTGTTGATCAATCATCGCATACATCGCTTTATGCCATACATTGCATTGCATTTCAATATATCGTAAAATTTGCTGAACTAATGAAACATAAAGACAAGAGATATATGGAGTGCAATATTTTTGTGTTAAACCCATAATAAAAGTTACGACACATCACCAAAACCGGGTTTAACTGAATTGATGGTCTGATGCATAAATTATTTGTATTTATCCGCAACCATATGGTTCATAGCCTCACATCTTAATCACTCATATCATTGAGCATATGCTCCGACTTTTGCCCGCATTCGCTAAATAAGGAGACTATTGTTTTTTGTCATAACTCAGCACAAGAGTACTGACTCTAATATCGGCTTATATTGGATCCAAGAGTATAAGTATAGGTCAACAAGTGTTACACAGACTCTGAGAATTTACAACTATTATGAACTAAAGTTTGGCCAATAGTTTCCTTTGGTTTATTAGATCAGCTAAAACTACAGCACAGGACTGCACAGGAAATACTTTGGAATAACAGGAATAGAAGTGTTCGAATGCTGTTCCCTTTCTGTTGGCTAATGTCTAAAGAATTCATTTGGTTTCCTCAAAGGTTCACTATATGATAATCATCTAACAAGAGGTGAAACATTAAAACAACAAATAATAAGTTATGAAACAATAAATTACTTCAAAATTATTTATTTTATGCTTCAAATAAAACCTCAATTTTTCGCCGTCTTATAAGTCGTGTGTTTTTCATTCAAACTTCTATCTATTAAAACCAATGCATTCATTAATAGTTTTCATATCATATATGGGGAGAGGGAAAGGGAGAGAGAGAGAGAGAGAGAGAGAGAGAGAGAGAGAGAGAGAGAGAGAGAGAGAGAGAGAGAGAACACGGAATATGTATTGAATAGACAGACATTTATATGAAATAACATAAATGGCATAACAGAGTGGTTGCGTTGTGTATATGACTTCCCCTCTTATCATATAAAGCATACAATATTTGAATCGTTTTCGACGTATCACAGAATAGATTGAAAGTCAATTTGAAAAACGTAACGCAAGGAAAGCCGTTACTGATCTCTTCAGGTCGGGTTCATCAACGGTTTTTTATGAGCAAAGCGCAAAAAAATATTGTTCACAATCAAAATTAAACAAGTGGCAAATTGCACTCACACCCAATTTTAGTTTCATAATCGCAGTATTCAATTCATTTGAGTCATTCCTATTCTCTAAACTTTAATTTTGTCTTAACTTTTAGTTTCAATGCTATCATTGATTAGAATTTGTTTCATTCATATCATATAAAATTCATTTCTAAGAATTAATTTGGATTTTATTCATTCAAATGAGATGTAGTCTCGATATTAAATCCAATATTTTAGTTGACTTTAAGTTCATTCAAACAAAATAATTGTCAATTGTTTTCAACTTCAGCTCAAATATTATTATTAATATTAAGTAAAATTTTGTGAATCTCTACGACTCTACGACTCAACTCATCTGCGAATTACAATAAATATCTCATTTGTGAAGTAAGTCTCGTTTGAAACGATTTTTTAAAAAACTCCTCTATTAATGAATTGTCAGTTTCAGGACTAAACCCTAAATATTCATCAAAAGTAAGATTAATAACTTATTTGCTACAAAACTAATTATAAATTTGAGCATGATCAATTATCAATGAGCACATTTTATGCTCAATTTAACTGTTTATTAATACAAATTAGGATTATTTTATAATAATTAATAATTATTTAAATTTTGTGGCAATTATTGAGAGCCTGAAAGTGCGGTCAGAAAGTGAAGGAAAGCAACGATCGATACGACTATTATTTTAATAATATTGCGATTAAACAATGCGTGACATTCAGACCCATTCCTCCACCGATTCCTCCACACATTTTCTCATATTAGTCATAATTATGAGCCTCTCCCCTGTATGTCCTCCCAATGTCGTACATAATCTAATATATTATAGCATTTAATAATTGAATGAAGTATTGAATAATTCGTGAGTCAATCGCTGGTAAGTCACGGCTTTCCTTATTAATAAGGTTTGAGAGTATGGCACGAGTGGGAGACAAAGGCATGTCTTGTGCTCTCATCTCAAGAGTAAGAGAACGCGTTCTAAAGTTTGGTCCAGTCTTTGATGTTTGTTAGTGTTTTGGTAATAATTATGCGCCACAACAGCACATTCAGTGCAGTGCAATGCTTTCCTGCCTTTTCGTGTGCTATGCCTTTACCTGTTCAACAAGTCTTACAAAGTTTAGGGTCGCCACTAGTGGCACACCTGGTCGCAGTGCCCGATCCCTTTCCACCCCTTATCCCCTCATTCGAACGATACTGCAGTCGGGATACAAAAACAAGTTATGAGGGCTGTTGGCTGTTGGCTGAGCTGTCTTTCTCTTCGCTCGCGATCGGTTCACATAAGGCTATGTTAATATCGTTCACTCTGTGCTGTCTATCGATTCTCCCACTCTTTAAAATTTATTTTTACAGCATTGGGTGAATCAGTCGCTGCAACCAAGGGTTCAGTCAACGACTCCATTACAACCCGAACCCGAATCATAGATCTGGTCGACTAAACATCAATTGATTTGAAAGGAATATATTTTCTTAAATTCAAAGTCGCTTTCAATCATTTCGTTTAACTTTTTGAGATCTTGTGTTCCTATAACTAAGTTTGTGAGAGCTTTTGAAGAGTTCACCTTGGTCAGTCCATATCTCTCTCTCTCTCTCTCTCTCTCTCTCTCTCTCTTTTTTCTCTCTCTCTTTTGAGTCGAATAATGATTAGCCAGTAATAGTGGTTCTCTCTTTCTGCGTCTCCCCCCGTCCCTCTCCATCACTGGTCGCAGTCCGCATGCGTTCGAAGTGGGCTCAGACGAGAGCACAGCCAACGTTAAGCATTTGAATCGGCTTTTAGTATGAGCTGAGGCTCTGATCGCAACAAAACAGAGTATATGCAGTGCCATAGAATCAGTTGTTGTCTGGTGAGCGCTGGGAGTGGTTCCACACACTATATGTCTGTTTTAACTTCACTTTAGAGTTGTCTTTAAGAACGCTTTACTTCAATACAACTGAGTTTAGTGTTTATTATATATTGAATATAATCTCATAGTTAGAGTGTATGAACAGCACAGCCACTAATTAAGTGCTACTCTTCATAAGTCTGACCAGAAGGACATAGGATTGAACGCTTGGACACAGTTTGGACAGACCGGGCAGTAAAAGATGATCTCTTGCTCCCTTATGATCCCGAATGGTTTTTTATCTGCAATGTCTTGCCGTGATATCGGTGGTAGTGGTCGGCATCCGAGAGACACCAACCAAAGGCCATCACTCGGCTCGCAATCTGTGCAATCCGTTCGACGCAAACTGTTTGGTGATGTCGACCACAATCAGACCGATCTCGACCTCCAGAAAGAGTTGAGACAATGCGAAGAACGCGATCGAAGCAAATATAACTTTGACTTTAATAGTGAACAACCGATTGATTGTCCCGACTCTCGCTATCAATGGTCTCAAATCAGTACTGAATCTAACGTTTCTGAAGACAAAACTGATTTTAATATTAGTACAAAAGTATGCAAAAAAAGCGATAAAAACATCGCTCAGTCGTCCACTACTCAGTCAAAGTCAGCTACCAGTTCGCCTCCAGAGCCACAGCCAGAGCTCCATTCTATGGCTATGAGCTCTGTTCTGGGCTCTAACTTATCGAAAATGTCGACATCTGCTACATATACACCTGATTCTCAGCCACAGTCCAGTTCTTCTGGTGTGGAACTGACTCAAAAAGTTGGACAAAAGCATAAATTAGTCAATAAGTCGAAGCAATTGCCGATAACAGGTATGCAAACCATTGTTTTCTTCATTTCTTTCAACAATCCATTGAATTCGTTGCCATTTCTTAATTAGCATTAATTATTGCCATCAATATTATTATCTGAGTGTCTGCCTCTCTCTCCCTCTCCTCGGCATTCACTCCAATTCTAAAAGTTTTGAGAGATATTTCATATTTAAAGATATAAATTATTGTATAAATACTGTCCTTCACTGCAATTTAGGTTAGAAATAATTACTCTGTATTTGGTTGGCCTCAGACTAACTGATTATCTTAACACAAATGCCTCTTCTTTTGCACAAATCAAACATTAATTCATACATTTTTATGAACAAAATCTAAATTCATAGCACTTATAGGTTAGGTCTTCGAATGCATTCAATTATTTATGATAATCACTGAATTGGTTCCCAAGTTATTAAATATTTAATATCAAAATAGAGTTCACATTATTTTCATCCAACTCTTAAGTTCTCATCTGAGGAGCAGTTTTTCAAATCAAATATTAATTATTGTAATAATTATATCTCAAACCTAATGGTCTTTAAGATGATAAGTGCCTGAGAAGAGAAAAATCTCATTTAATTTTAATTTGAAATTTGATTTAAATAACTATCGAATCAGATATTTATAAAACGATTAATAACTGAAAAATTCAAATATTGAAGTAAATGAGTCAATGAATGGCTACTCATTGCTTAAACACTTATATACAGAAAAGCACTGATTTATTGATAAGATTTGATTAAAACATTATTAAAATATACATTTTATCGGAAAAAATGTATTTTTCTGTTAAAGTTTGAGTGTTTGCCCCAAAATTATGTCAATTTTCGACTACAAGTTCTGAGAAATAGACTTTTTTGATAACTAACTCTTGTCACTCAAGACTTGTGTCTAAGAATTGTTTTTGAACTTTGTTTCAAATCATTTTGAATATTTGAATAACAAAAAGAAAGTCTGTTTTATTGAACATTTTTAATATTCATTTGTTATTCTTATAATTTATTATTCATTATATTATTCATTAATTGTGGAAATTTATGACACAATTAATCAAAACTTTTAAGATTACAAAAGTTTTCCTTTAAAATGATGAATAACTCAGTCAGTGAACAGATTTTATTCTCTATTATATTGAAAGTGAATTGAAAACAATTACATTAATAGTGAGTCAACTCATTATTAATGACTTTTTTGAGACTTTAGTGGGAAAGTTAGAAATGAATGACTGGATGATTGAAAGCGACAATAATTGATAACACAATGAAATTAAAAGCAATCGATTATAAGTTTTGATCGAAGATTAACTCAAATGTAAAACAGATTTGATTGAAAGCCGTGTATAGTGAATGCTGTGCTATTATTGGTGCAGTGGATGACCCCTTTTGTGCCTCTCTTATTATATCATATAAAATAAGGCAATATATCAAAAGTCTCAGAATTATAGAGTTATTTAACAACTGATAAGACTTGAGGTTCGAATAATTTGTGAGGCAATAAGGATTGCCTCAATATCTCTGGAGGCACTCGTAGCTCAGGCACTGGGATCTACTCAAGAAAGAGCTCAGCATAGATAGGTTTGAGCAGAACTGAGCAGACGTGCATATATCCAACATTTGCAAACTGTTCCAATTGTTGCAAAGATCAACTGTGTATGCATTCAATAGCATTGTGTACCTGTCTATTGCACTGTTGTCTTGGTTGGCACACACTGTTGCCAGTCTTGCATTACGTTTGCACAAAAGTAACTTTCTCTTCAGGTTTGGTCATTCTGTTTAGTTGATAGCCTTGAGTCGATAATCAGACCTAAAAGATGTTACTCTGGAGTCTAGTGTTTGCCCTCTCTTTGAGCAGCGCTTCTGTTGCTCTCAGGACTGAAATTATTTTTTTTGTAAAGCATAACAATTGTTGAAAATATAACCCAGAATATGGTTTATTCGCTGCCATTATTGTGAAGATTTCCAGCAGATCCCTAATCATAAGGTTTTGTAATTTCTTAGTCACAAAGTGTTTGGAAATCAAACATAAGTTTATGCAATAATTTTATGTTTGGTTTGGAAGTGAACTTCAATTTCTTCTGTCAAAGATGTAGAGAAAATCAGGACCAGTGTTAGCTCTATGAGCACAGGCAGAAAACAAGTACTCTCGAGAGCGGATGCGCTGCACAACACTTATCAGCATTTTATGCTCTAATCATAAAATAGTTTCAATGATTTGATTAGTTGTGTGTCTCTGCCATCCATTGCTATATTGTTTATTAAAGTGTGTCTAACTTTCGCGCCAAAAATCTCTGCGCTATTGAAATGAATGGCACCGGTATTGCACTTCACAAATAAGGCGATCACTGGAGGGTAAAGAACCAAACAGAAGGATAGAGAGGGACAGAATAGAATGGGAGCAGTATTGCACTGCCGCACTGCACTTGTCATATCCGTTCCCTTCGACAATAGTCAGTCATACAGTGTTTGCACTAATGCTATGAAAAGACAACGAAAAAATAGAAAATATTTATTTGCAATATTTGTTTATTGCTTTCATATATTTGTTTAAATATTCATTTTTCACATTAGTATTGGTTTGGATCAGTATTGCAGTAATAGACTAATAGTATTGCAGTATTGCTTCAGTTTTAGGGTTTGGCCCACAAAAACATTTCAGTAAACAAAAGAAAACCTCGAAAAACGCCAATATTTTGAGTGAGAAATAACTCCAAACGAAGTAAAGCTATCATAAGATATGTTTGTGTCCGACTGAGTACTAAAACTGTATTCAAATGCAAATTCAATTTTTAGTGAGTAATGCAATCGAGGCAATGATGGGCTTTGGGTGGGCCACTAAAAAACATAATTGCAATATTGATTCCTTCATGTGGTGTATGTGTCTGTCCTTCCAGCTCTGTTTGAGGAATGTCTGAGTCCAACCTCTCGCCCACTAAATACATGCACTACTTATGAAAGCAATTATTGGCGATGCGCTCACTCTTAATGATTATATACACTATAATAATGCGAATGCAATACAAAAGAACTCAAAACGTTTAGGGCTCTGATCTCTGACTTATGACCCGAGGCTTACACGATATGAACAACTTTTTTTGGAGTTAGAGTGGAGTCGATCACATATTTCTCACTGATTGGGAGTTTGTTGTCTAATCTAAATAATAATCACTTGTCTCTCATTCTCTCCAAAGCATTCTTTGACGGCCGGAAGTCCGCTGGAAGCCAAAGGAAACGAAGTGCAGCACAAGTCTTGTCCCACAAAAATAGACAGACTAAAAGACATCGACTGGAGTGCACATCAGCTGTGAAACTAGAAGACATCGACACCACTACTACTGATGTTACAGATACTGTGAGGGCAGACGAAGACAGTGTCAGAACTACAGGAACTCCGGTCTAATAAACGTATCTATAATTTTGGTAATGACTTTCACATCAAAACATTAAACTTCATTTGAAGATAGAAACAGAAGACTTGTTCTTTGATTTTATTTTATCTCTTTTATAGTACTAACCAAAGAAATCATTGAAATCGATGTCTCTTTTAATAACGTTTTTTGATATAAATTATAAATATTTTTATTTTGTTTTCTTTTCTAAACTAAAAGATAATCAAATCATGTCTTCTATTAATTAGTTTATTGATTAATATAATTACAACTAATTGACTATAATATATGGGTGTCGGCGACCGATTTGTAACGTTTTTCATAGATTCTATTATTTTGTAAGACTAGTCAAACAAAATTACGATCTCTTAACACAAATTCAAATTTATTATTATTATTCGGATTTTGGCTTTTGTTCCCGTCTTTCACGCCTTACATAAAAATTATATCAATTAATGATCAATACATTGATTTTGTGTTAATTTTAAACATTGAATCGAAATATCGAATATGTTATCAATTAATGTATATCCAAACAAAAGTGTCGGAAAGAATATAAATGGGTTTAGCAGTGAACTGGATTATTAAATCAATTGAATAAAAAACTTTGCTTGGTCCATCTATTTTGTGGATCATTTTTTCAAAAACTTCTAATTCTAGGTATGAATCGTTTCCTTTCTCATAATTTTGTGATTCTGTTGTGACTATTGATGCGTAAGTATTGAAAGGAAGAGAACTATACTTTTGCCGAAACGTGTGCTTCGTATCTGTGTTTTAACAGTACTTTAGTTTTTCCAAAAGAAGTCATTTCAGTTCAGTTCTCACAAACGCCGGAAAAGTCGAGTTCTTAAGGGAAAGACATTTGGTGAGAGAGCGCTCGGGAAGTGTGCAGACATTAGAAGCATTGTATGTCTTTGTGTGCCTTATGTCGGCTCCGATTATATCTTAGGCTTTGCATACAAACCAACGAATGGCAAAAAGCGTCACTAATTTTATTGTAGCGAACAAACAGAGAAAAAGAGATAGTATTTAATGTGAAAAAAGATTTGGATATTTGAAGAACATTCAAATATCTTCTTTCAAATGCCATTTGTTTTGAGGCGATTTCTTTGTCTATCGAAACAATTTTGTCAATTCATCTGAAGTCTGACTCATAACGCGATTTATTGGTTACAAAAGTTTTGCGCTGTTTTCGAGTATTAACTGAGTCTTTGCAGACGTTTTATGGCTTATCACAAACCGCACTCATTTGCTTTTCAGGGCATAAATACTGATATATCTGTCAGAAAAAGTACTTACAATCGAATAAAACTCTTCGAGAACTAAATTTCTGATTGAATTAAACTAAAATACAAATCAAATCTCAAAACTTTTAGTTTCAAAATTCAAAGGAATTTTTCATTCATTTTGATCTCTAATCAGAATTTTGTCAAAAATAATCAGTAGATTCTCGCTGTTTGACAACAAAGAAATGTCAAACTTTAGAACAAAATGATCTAGTAAATGACGAAATTTAATTATGTCTTCGTTTCTCTTCAATTGAGTTGACAATAAAAATAAAGGGTTTATTCACTGTTTTTATGCTCACATTTTTATAACGGAGAACAAGAAGCTTAGAAGTGAGGACAGTCTGGGGTTCGACAGTAGTGCCGATACAGTCGGCGACTACAAAGTGAACCTCAAATAAACCTAAAAACTATTATTAAACAGCGCTTCGGCTCTCAATTCAATGCGAAACACGAAATGCAATACAAAGACATTCTGCAAACGAGTTCTGCAAAAACGAATGTTTGAATTTCGACGAATATATTCTCTTTGCAATTCATTTATTGAGAACATTAACCCTTTATCTCATAGAATAGAAGAATGGGTTGTATTTGAAATGATGATCAAAATAATGGTAATTATTGTGAACAAAGTGTGATGTGTTGGAGACGTGTGTCACTCGTCTCACGTTTCAGTAGACAAACAAAACTGAATATATTCTGAATTTTAATTCTGCAAAAGTTATTGACTCTTCATTTGCCATAACTCTATTTCTACTTAATGGTCTGTTGACTTGAATTTATGTGCATTAAATCTAAAAGTAGTTATAAAAAAATTGTAATTCAATCGAAATGATAAATGTTTTGACACTGCTTTCCAAATGTGTGTAAATCACTGTCAAACTCATTCAAAGTGGGATTAGTTTTCACCTATTCTTATGAATGCATTTATTTTAATTTCATAAAAGAGAATCGATTTTCAAATAAATTAGTGATTAAATAATTGTAGTGTCATTGGGAACAACCGGTGAAAATATCTCAACAAACATTTCAAAAATACACAAGGCTTAAATCGAACATATTTGCACTGAACCTCAAACGGCAATGAACGTTAGACTAACTGGTCTGTCAACATGGGTAGCATGGTCAAACAATCTGCCGAACAAACTGTTTGAGTTTCTAATCGATCCAAAAGACGCAGTCAAAGGGTTAGCTATAATAACATATTAATTGGTGTTTTCACATAAATAAAAGGCGTTATTTACCCAATTATTTCGATTAGATATCAATTAATTATCGTTTTAAACCGTATTTCAGTCCGACATCAATATCTAAACCTCTTCTGAACTTTTAGATTTAAAACTGAGGTTTTCATAATCATTCAAACTAAGGATATCATAACTTAAGGGTGAGATGACATTGGATCAATTTAGTTAGCAGTCATTAGACATCAGGCGTCAAAAATAATTATATGTGTCTTCTTTGGACATTAAAATTTGAATCTCATGGCTATAATGAAAATATAGTTAGAATAGACTCAAATCATTTTCTGTCAGTCAGTCCTCAGTCAAGAGATTTCGAGAAAAAAACATTAAATAAGTTTTGACCCAAACTTTGGAATTTATATTTCTGCTGAAAGTTTAATATACACACAAACAGCAAAGAAAAGTCAAAATTATATAAATTATTCAAATGTTTTATTCAAATACATAATTCATAATAAAATTAAAGCAAAACTTATCGACAGAAAAATCTTTTCATTTGAGAGAATTCTTCACATTTTAATAGAGAATAAAAATAAAGCAATAAATTAATCTTCAGTTCAAATAATAATATATTTAATGTTAAAATTGAATCAAATATCAAAACTTAAGAAAACCAATAAATCTAATCTGAATTAAAATCGACAAAAACAAAAATAATGGTAAAATTGTTGACTCATCCAAACTGTAAGAAATAGCACCGAACAGAATAATCAATCATTTGTTGCTTTCTATTATTTTCATCGAATCATAGATTAATGGTTTTGTTTCCAACATTTTGTTGGTTTGCAGTCAAATCTGAAATCATTTATTAGTTTTAAGTAAATTTTAAACTTGGATCGTTTAGCTGACACTCAATATTGCGAACAAACAGAGAAATAAATGAAAGGAAAACTTCTGAAAAATTGAGCGCCAAATCTAGTTAAGTGTTGAGACATTGAAAGACATTGAGAGACAGATGCACTTTCTTTAGGTAGTCCTACGGCGAGAGACCGGAATAGCATTTGATCACATTATAACTGAGTTCACAATAGACCTAAAGGTAAGCATTGAGCACAGGGGGCAGTGGGGCACCGCATCGTATAGTACAATGAGCTTACACTGAGCCTTTATTTTTCTTTTCTGGTTTGTCACCTGTCCGTCCGTTCCTCTGTGTTCTCAAACAATTAGTGATAGAGTACGCGCGCACACGAACTCCCTTTTGCTCCTTATGTTGATTGTGAGTCTGCGATCACATGTGAACCAGGATGTAGAGCATCGGTGGCTCGTTATGTGTATGCACTGACAAATCCAGCGCAGGTCCTACAAAACCAATACATTATATTCTCCTACAAAATAAATACAACACTCCATTCATTTATTTTAAATCTCTTTCATATTTCAGTTAATCGCAAAACTATTACAATACAAGTGTATGACAAGTGTTGCATATTATTGATTTGCATCCTTTACATCTTATTATCAAAGTTCTAGTAAATGTCTCAAACAGTTTTCTCGTGTTTGTTGTTCAGTGCATTCAATGTTTATTTAATTAATGAATTTTGGATTTCATAGCTTTGAACTGAATTTGGGATAAAAGTAGTCATCGATTGAGATAAAACCAAATCATAACTTCTCTTATTTCAAAACTAATTTTATGATTTGCTGAGTAGTCTTGCATATAGTCACGAGCGACGATGGCTCCGAGACTTCATCAGTGGCTGATCTGTAGATAAACATATTCTGTTCAACGACTTGAAGGCTTTGTGAGCGATGTAACAAAATTGAAAAATAAAAATTAAAAAAATCTCATTTTATGAAAGTTTGTTTGATTTGTGGACAATATTGGAGTTCAGTGACTCTCATGAATACATTAGAGAACATTAGAAAACAGCTGTAAATATGCTTTTCGTTTATTGTTTTGTTTTTGACTTAATGTTCAGTACTTTTGATATAAACAGAACAGAGATTACATTCCGTGAAAACCCATTCAGTCAATAATCAAATGCTTTTCAAAGAAACAATTTAAGAATTATCCAACGAAAAAGTCACAAATTTTCAAATTTCAAAAGTAAATAATTATTGAATTTGATGAGAAAAGAACATAAGTGAACTACCACGAGTATAATTAAGCTTTAAATAGCCATTGAATACATGTGTGGCCTTCAAAGTCTGGTTATTTAATCAAATAAATTGAGGAAATTTATAATAAAATAAATGTTTTGTTGAGTCAATCATTGAAAAGAGGATATAAGTAATTGAATAATCATTTCTTTAAATTAAGTCTCGACTGAAAAATATATTGAATGCAATAAATATGTTTTAAGTCATTAATTTCGAGTCATTAAGTAATTGAATCCAATTCGTTGTACCAATCATTACATTAGGCAATAGTTTAGATTATTTGCAAACATTGCAAGACAATTTTGAATTGTTTGCTCACAAAATCGATTCAGAGTAGAACTGAATACTTTTAGTCTTCAAGTTTTAAACAACTGTTTGCAAAGATTTTCCGTTTCATACATATTTCAGTTTATATCAATTTATTTGCTCAAAATATCTCTAAGACTTGCATTGATTTGAAATTTGACTAGATCAATCAAGGTTTCGAGAACCACAAAAAGTTCAAGAGTATAAGAATAATGAACCAATAATTTTCCAAGAATAATTCCTCAAGTAGAAGAATTTGCTCTACCTTGAGCTAATCAGTTGTTCAATAAACATTAATGAGATAATTTAGTAATTATTGTCCACCGAAACTTGACTTGTACAAATACTTGATTGATTGGCATATCCAATATCTACATATGTATCTGAGCTCATACCTATTGAGTAGGCGTTGCTCTTGACTTTTATTCAAAAAGAAGGAATGACTCACAACTTATGACTCATCCATCAATTGACTGAATTTTAATATTTTATCAGAAATAAGAGCAAACAAAGGTTTAAACACAGGATAATAAGCTTGAAAATTATTTGATAAATCTAAATAATTATCTTGGTTTTAATTACTTAATATAAGCATCAGATAAATCGAGTTACGTGTCATGTCATTGGCTCTTATGTGTTCCGATTAATATTAAAATTGCAAGTTTCAAATTTCATTAAAAAATAATTTTTAGTCTCAAATAATCCGTTATTGCCTAGTTTGTTTGATTAGACTGTCGATTCAAATACCGCCAAAATTGTTCTGTGCATAAGTGTTGATAAGAGTCATCATAAGAGTCTTTTGAAGATGAAAATGACATTCAACTGAATTTCATTGAGATTTAGTTATCAATATTTGATTCGTATATAAATGATTGCAATTCTAGTTATAATCACTGAGTTCTTCACATAAGAGTCAAAAGTTGGGACCTTATAACAGATAATTATTTCAGATTCAATATTTCAATTATATTCATGGTAAACTTTTATATGTTGTGTTTGCATGATTTAAGTGAAGTGCAGTTGCCCTTGGTCTTATCAATTATTCTTCATCAGTAAATGATTTGTTTAATACATTAGTTTTGGGATAAATAAAGTGTTGAAGCGCTCGAACTTAATGTGTTTTGAGTGCATTTCAATGACATTATTCAAAGTTATCTAGGAATACAATACATTCTATTGATTCAAATTTGAAGAGTCATTAGATATGCAGAACATATGTACATCAAAAGAGTCAAAGAATATAATTTATGTCTTAACGCAAGTCATGCCACCGAAAAAATTGTGATAATTCCTAACATGAGTTGTATTTTAGATATTCTGTTCAAATTATTTATAAGAAGTGACAGAAATATTAATATATATATATCTTATATTTGTATTCAGTCTCTGATAAAATCACATTTAGTTTCGAGAGGATTGTTGTGGAAGAGAACGGAATAAATCATTGCATTCATTGCGTTGATTTTTATTATTTGCTCACAACTCGACTCATTCCAACACAATCAAAGTTATCTTGGTGTTTTTGAGGCAAAGAATGTGTCAGATATTTGCGATAATATTTTATTTCACTGTTTATTATCGTTTGATTCGTGCGATTTGTTTACTCTTTGCTAAAGAAGTAGTGGTTGTCATAAGTGGCTGTCATTTATAAATTACATTCAAATGAATTCCTAATTTATTAATGATCTCTAACTCACTGTTTTATTAAACTTACAAGTTGTTCGTAACTCTTTGATAAAGCACTTGATAGATGCCGGGACAATTGAAGGGATATTTTGAAGTACCTAGCTTCAAAAGTAATCTCGTCGATTGATTTGTAGTTTAGTGATTCATTCAAATAATGATTGCAAAAGTGTTGTAGTCTTTGAGATTATTTTCAAAAGAATAGAAACGACATCAAACTAATGATTAGCACAGCATTTGTGGGTTCCTAATAAATGCTAGACTCGTTTTAACGATAGTTTTCCTATTTGTTCAGCTGATCCAATGAATGGCAATGAATTGTTGTTCATTTGGGCCAAAAATGTTTTTTCTCTTTATTTTTTGCTGTAAATCTTCAGACTTGACTGGAGGGACCATTTTTGCCAACCCTGTGTCGACCCCCAGCTGACAGTCTTGAAGATTAGCGAATATTTGAGGACTTCTTTGAGTGAGTGATGATCTGTTAAAGTCGAGAGTTTTGGGTTTCACTCCAAACGTTTTGCGTTCGGGAATTAAAAAACAGTTTTACAAAACTTTCAAAACCAAGTTTATGACAGCAGAGACATAAGGAAAGGTCTGCCGATTATCTGCAACACGCGATTCAACGCTAATAACTATTTTCTCGTTCAATAAATTCATTTCAATAACATATGGATTGCAAACAAAAACTTAATCTAAATTATCATCCAATGAATTATTTGTTATCCCAGTCTTTAATCGATTAATAGATGTTATAATTTGAAGCCATTATTATTGCAATAAATGCAAAAACAATTAGTCGAGTATTGACTGATCATTAGTTGGACCAAATTTGCCACTAAAAGAGTTCATTAAATGATTTTTTCGAATAAAATTACTTCTTCTGACAGTTGTTCTGATATTAGCCACAGAACGCTTGAGAGAAGACTATTTACCAGACTATTAACGAGTGACGAATAGTATCAAGTCAATTTTAATAGAAAAAGTTCAGAAGTTATGACCAAAACCGGCTCTTATGGCGCCTGATATCTGAATTGAAGTATAAAACGGGTCATTTTTATCAATTAAGTAATTGAAATTCAGAAAAAAATAAGACACTATTAGACAAAACTGAACTTTTCTAACGACTGATTTGAAAATTGAATTGAAATGAATTGTCACGAATTGATTTCAGAATTATCCAGAGTTTGAATTCAATGAAAACGCCCTGCATTCTAAAACTATAGCCTAGAGAAATCTATAATTCACACCTTATATTTTGACAATTTTGATCGAATTACCGTATTACCGCGAAAACAACGGCATGCCGGTATAAACTGAGAATGAGAATACTGCCGGTATTCCTCGAAAATAACGACATGCCCGTTTAAATCAATAAAGTTTCTATTTTTTGAATACTCGAAAGTTATTTTCATATTATATCTTTGTCATGAGATGTTTGTTTGCTTATTAGCAAATGTTAATGATTAAGTGATAACACTTTGAATGAATCTTAAACTTGATGCGGTCTAATGGCTAAGATATTTTTTGATTAACTAATGTTTTTTAAATTTCAATATATTTTCACTTCATTTATACCGGCATTCCAATGGAGACTACTAATGGGTACTTAGTATAGGTACCTTTTTAAGAAAATAGTTTCCATTCATTTATATCGGCATGCCGTTGTTTTCCCGGTAATACGGTAAAAATATGTAAAACTTTGGGGACTGACCTTCACTTTTCCCTACAAAAGCTCTGCATATTTAATAAGTTTTCGAGGCATAGATTTGAGACAACAACTCAATATTCAGTCTGTTTTGTTTGTCTGACAAATAAACTTTCGATACATAAGGATATGAAACAAATTTTATTTATGAGATTTGGTTAAAAAATGGTTAATAATTATATGTCTGATAAAAATAAATAAAATATTTATATCAGAGAAATGGAGGTTTCGATAAATCTAATCAGACAGGAGAGAGACAGACACACGAACCCTAATTCCTTCATTACTTCTGGTTTTGATTCTTCATTAAAGGCAAACTATTTATTGCTTTAATGCAATAAAAATATAGTTGACTACAACTTCCACTGAAATCATTTCAAATATCATATCATTGAATAAATTTATAGAAACGGTTATCATTTGTCGGCTTTAATTAAGGTATAGGAATAGGAACTTGTCTTTTAGAATATAATTTATAAAACATTGTATTATTAAGTATTAGAGTTCAGTATTTATTGCCTTTTAAAGCATTCATTCCTCTGAGGATTACCGAAGAGCACAGTTTTGTAGGCGTTGTGTATTAACACGTCTAAAGGCCACATAATAATAGGCTTTTGTTGTGAAGGTTTGCAATAATTTTTAGGTAAAATCTTACCGAAACACTTATTGCAAACACATTCGTTAAGTTAGCCGAGACAATTCACTTTTACTTCTCTTCTTAAGTTTCGATCGCAAAAATCCTTGGTTTGATTTTCTCAAATCAATCAGAATTTTTATGGTTTCTATGATTTGAATGTCTCTCAAGTTTTTCAAACTTAAAATTTCAATTCATTGATACGAATGTTATTCGTATTTAAAAATCAAAGCTTTGAAGGATCGACGAAATGAGTCCATAAAAAGATCGACTTTAGTATTGAATGCAATAAAAAGTGTGGCAAATATATAGTAAAAAGCAAATTATAATCTGAATCCGTGACATATACTTCGCCTAAACCATTGATTATTATGGCAACAGTTCCCAAAAGCTGTGGTGTAAAAAACTTAAGTTCTGGATGTATTTCCACTATCTTATTAACACCTGATGGGCGTCTTCAGTGCTTTAGACTCGACTGAAAGGCCGAAAACATCATATAAACATTTCTCCAGCATATTATGAATGCCTCTTTGATGAACACCTGTTCCGATTTTAGATATTACTGCCTTTTCTGGAGTCGAACTCATTGTTCAAAAAATTTATTTTACATTTCATACTCTCTAAAAATTGCTGTCAAATAGTTTACCGGAAATGGGATTCAATTTATTTGAAAATTTTACGATCGATTCGTTTAGATTCCAAACATTTTAGATGCCATCAAATGTTAGTGAATTTTATCCATAGCTCAGAAGATCTGAATTTAAACCAAATTTAGATCTTTTTAGATATTTCTTTGAAATAATTTTATTTGTGCCATACATTTGCAATTAACTATATATATTTTTAGCCCTGAGCCAAACGGACTCATATTTAACAAAACATTTTTGTTTAATATGTGTTTTTCTGTAGGCCTCACACGAAGTTATCTCAATATCTGGTCTACACTGAAGTTATTTCATCATTTCTCTCTCTCTCTCTCTCTCTCTCTCTCTCTCTCTCTCTATCTCTCTCTCTCTCTCTCGTCTTAAATTTGGAGGTGCACTCCTCAGTTCTGTAGGATAGGTTGAATTGTTGCTCACTCTATTAGTTACTTTGAAAGAATCGATTTCAAGCAATGAATGTCTGTCTCGAACTCTAATCCTCGTAATCATAGATTGAAATACTTTGACAAACGATAAATTTTGAGACCAATTTTCGTAATTTCTTCACAAACGCCAAACTGTGAATAATTTCTTCGACTCTATTCCTTCAAATGAGTGAAAATAATCTTAGAATCATTTGATTGAATTTTCATCCAAACATAATTTAAAAATCACGGCATTCCTTACGTTTATTTAATAAATTGACTCATCATTTAAAACCTTTGGTCAGACTCTTACAAACAAAAGACATTCATTTATTTCAAATTCGGGACAGATATTGCTTTCAAACAGAATATCCATACGTTTGGAACAATAGTGGAACGAATCGGTGGAAACAGAAATCTATTAATTTATTGTCTCCGTTCCGCCCATACATTCATTCAATTGAGGAATTGCCGATGAGAGGGCACAGAGGATAGACCATTTCAGATCAGAGTTGGTCATAGTTGTATAATCAATCAAATCTCAAATAATTGAATATTTTTCTTGCTATTCATTGAAAATCAATAGGGTTTTGTGCTAGGGTCTTTTTGCTTTGAAAGCCAATTATTCATTTAACTGTTTGTGATTTAAATAAATAGTTTTTTATTCTCGAAATTTTTGGTTACAAATAACTCGTAATAATTAAAAGTTTATTTCTTTCAATATCTGAGTCTTTGCTATATTTTTATTCCAAATTTTCAAAATATTTTGATA
>JAQFXL010000020.1:0-50519 GCA_034693445.1 Edwardzetes edwardsi | reverse complement strand
AGACTCTTTCTGTATGGCAGCTCTGACTGCAACGTCGAAGACCTTCTTAACTCCGGTCATATTTTTGGCCGAACACTCCAGATATGCGACGGCATTGATAGTGTCAGCCATTTTCCAGCCCTCCTCAACCGTAACAGTCTTTTCCGATGTCAGATCACATTTGTTTCCGACCAAAACTATCGGCACATTTGGCAGATAAGCACTGATCTCTGGCTCCCACTTGAGTTTAGTGTTTGCAAAGGATATACGAGAGTCAACACTAAAACAAATTAATATCACATCTGTGTCCGGATAGGAAAGGGGTCGAATACGCTCATAATCCTCCTGTCCCGCTGTATCCCAGAGTGCCAGACAGCCCTTCGAACACAATGAAAATTATTTGAAAAATTAATGCAAATTTCAAATTAAGATTTCATTGAAAATTCAAATCAAGTTTTAATTGCTTTTAGAATCTAATGGATGATATTTTAATTCATGACTTTTATTATAATCAAACACTCGATATAATTAATTTCATTTTAATTATTAAAGATTAAAACTTTCATTTTCCAAGAGCTAAATAGTTTCCAAATAATTCAATCAATTGAAACAATGGGTTATTATTGTATTAAATAAATAATTTCCAAACAATAGTAGTTTCAAATCAATTAATCAAATCAGAGATAAGACACTCGAATTTATATCAAATATAAGTGCGATTCTACATTGTATTGAGTTATTATATCAAATACTGATCTGATCTTGCAAATAATTTTATAAGAGAAATTGTTTCCACCCAAAAGAATATCAGGTCAAATAAATTCATTTGATTCAGATGAGTGTTCAAGATTGCATCAAGATAAAGGGTCTCTCTCTCTCTCTCTCTCTCTCTCTGTCTCTCTCTCTCTCTCTCTCTCTCTCTCTCTTTCTTTCTTTCTTTCTTTATCTCATTCTTTATCTCAACTTTTTTTGTTTTATTTTATTTTTCAAATTTAAATATTAGTGAACATCAAAAATGACAAATAAATTGTCAATAATTACTTTGTTTGACAGCATATCTCTTTCGATCAAAGGTTTGTCTAATTCTCAGCATTTCATGAAAATATGAGATAAGAAGTTGTCGATCATTATTACAGACATATATCTGTTTGAATGTAAATAATTTGTGGTCATCTAAAATATATTGGCACTAAAATATTCAGCTTTCGAGCTATGATTGAGTAGTGGTTTAAATCTCAAACCAAAGGCATTGATTCATAACCAGAGTATTTGATTCTCCGATAAAACTTTTAATTGAATTTTTTTTAAGAAATGGACCGATTTGTATAACAAATAAAACCAAGAATACATTCTATTCCAAATTTATGACTAATATATCAAAAGATTAAAAGCACTCATTTGTTACAATTTTTCCATTGAATGAACGAAATAAATCTCTAAAACAGTAATTTTGACACGAAATTCAAATTAATCCTAAAGTGATTGCTTTAAATTACCCCGAACAATCCACTGAAACATGTAATCCAGATCATTTATACACTAAAGTTAATGATCTATGAAATTCTTCGGCTTTTGGTTAAGAAAATTTTTGGAAATTCAAACCACAACTAATTAATGATTAGTATTCAGAATAGAAATGAATTAATCCTAAAATATTTCAAAAGGAAAGTAACAAAACTAATATTCATTGTTTTAAATGCATTTTAAACCCATAAAACTAAGAGATCGTGGAATAAATATTTGAAAATTTGCAAGAATGAAGCTACTGAACCCAACATAACCCTTGGCATAAAGAAAAATAAAATTGAATTTGTTAAGACTTGCACGAAAGCAATAATAATTTTATCAACTAGCAAAGCCATATATTTCTTAGGCACTGGCCTATTATTATAAAGTAGTCCTACCACTTGAACAATGTATTAATCATATAATAGATATGTTTGTCGACTACGGGTATATAATTTTTTTTATTTGCTACAAGTTTTGGACTAAAATATATTTTTAACATTTTATCAGTTTTTGATAATAATTTGATTTTTCTCTTATATTCTTATTTAATAGAAAAGTCATTATTTTTAAGTCATTTAGAAAACTATTCTTTGCACTCATCCATGAGATATACAGTGAATACAAAAAAAACTTCAATCAAAGGCCTAACGACGAGAACATAGCAATCAAAATGAAATTCAGGTTAAGAATTGAGATTTTTGTGGAGAAAATATGTAATGAATTGTTTTGTTCGCAATTCACAGAAAATACTAAATATAAGTCTAATGATTAATTCATTGCAATAATTCACACATTTGTATACTTTAGGCCTAACATTGCTTTTATTAAATCAAAGAATAAAATGTCAAATGAGAAAAGAAATAATGGGATTTATACTGGTATATAGACAACCCAGAGTAGATAATTGTTATTTCAATAATTAAAAATTAATTGCGTCTAATTGTGTTAGCGGTCAGTCATATATTTTGACGTCTGATCACAAAATCATAATGAATTAGAGCCGAAAGACAAGAATATGGCCAAGAATTGGGTAAACAATCTTCAGATAAGGGATAACGAGTTCTTTTATTTCTCAAACAATTAAACTCTGTTTTGACTTTGAGTGCAGTTTTCTTCTAATTTCTGAGATTCAGATGTGTTTTGTGTCAAATCTGAAACTTTAATTGAATTCATGTTTTGAATGCAAAATAATTTAATTCAGTGTTTGATTGAAATACTCATTAAATTGCGTTATGTATTGGAAAATATCAATTATCTCTTTGACTCAAATTTTTCATCAAACCTTTTGATTGAAATCATGATTCAGACGAATATTGAGCTTAGGATAGGATAAGATAGGGATGACTCACATTCATATAATTTTAATGGAGTAAGTCATGCATTCAAAGAAGATTACATAAGGCTTTGCAATACAATACCTCTTTGCCCTCGACTTCAATATTTGCCACATAATTGTCGAATACTGTTGGTATGTACTCTTCAGAGAAAAGGTTCTTGCAATAGGCGATAAGCAGTGAAGTCTTGCCACAGCCGCCGTCGCCGACCACCACTAGCTTTTTGGTGAAAGCCATTCAAATCACATTCAAAAATAAACTTTTTTTAATCACTGTTTCCAAATGCAAACCAAAAAAACGAATGAAAATATTGAGGAAAAAGTGTTGAAAACAATTTACGATAACATCTATTGATTGAAATAAATTTTATTACATTAAATAACTTCGATAATAAGCGCACAAATGTTTTGAACACATTATTTAACAGAACATTTGAAATGCAATTTTGTTTCACTAGAATTCAAAAGTCAGACAAAAATAGACAAATGAATGAATAGAAGCGAAAAAAGTATTCATCGGATTTTGAAATTGCAGTCACAAGTGATACACAACATTTTGATTGCAATACAACCTTGAATATGAATGGAGCGCAGGTGAAGGTGGCGTTTGCTATATGGGCCACTAATTTCGAACCGGCTCTCAAAACTCTCGACACTTTTTTCTTCTGTTCGACTCTTTCAAAGAGAAGTTTAGATCTGAGTTATCATTGTTTTCATTAACCACTCATTGAAAGGACTGATTCATTGGACAACCATTTCATAGTTCACTTTAATAATAGACTTATACTATAGTATAACATTTTCTTCGACTCAACCATAAAGTGATCGAATGCGTGCTGAGTGGAAGTCCATTTAAAATAAGGCAAAAACATTCTTAAAATTCCACTTTTGAACAAACAGAGCAGTCGTATTGGTTACACATAATTTGAATCAATATTATTTGAATCAATAGTTAATTCATTGGCACGTATTTTATCTAATAATAAATTTTTTGTTATCAATGAATCATTAAATCATTAAATGAATGGTAATTCTCATGGTTTACACTAAACTCAATCGACTATCAGTTCGTAAATCGGTTTTGATTTGATTTATGAACACAATTACTAATTGCTATGAAAATGATCTCAGTTTTGTTGCTGGTTGCAATCAATTTAGTAATGAATTTTATTTATATACTTTTAATCAAATTATACTCTTTATTCTGATGCATGCAAGATGTGGTACTCAACCAATCTAGGCACTCAACTCACCCAAAAGATTTCAAGAAGAAAATTGTAGAGAAAGCTGATCGACTTGTTTCTATTGTAGAGCCTTAGATAATCTATACAAGCAATTATGGTTGCTACCTTGATCATAACAGTGGAAAGGTATCGTTTTAAAGCAGCATTGTGTTAGCTATGATCTGAAATACCAATACCTGTGCTGCATATTTGACTCATAGAGACTCACGTTCTCCAGTAATTGTGTTAAACAATTTCAATCTTAATCATAATGTACTACATTTTTGAGATCATTATAATCATATAATATAAGATTTAATACATTTATAAGGAATATAAAAAATTCTATTCATTTCCTCATATTTATGAGATCTAAGAAAATATTTACCGAAATTTCTCTCAATATTACGATAAGTATTACAATATATGAAAAACATTTATAAACAATAAGTAATAATTCGCTGATAAATAAATGGATTAATGAAAAGCAATAAACGTATTTTGCAGTCAAAATATTTATGAGAAAAAGTTTGAATTTCATATCTTTTGTTTAGTTTCTAAGATTAAAATCAATTCCGAAATAAAGATAATATTATTAGAGAATCTCAAGAGAAACATGTTATTCAAGGAATGAATGCCATCATAAAAAGGCTTTTCATACCAAGTATTGAATTCTTAGTGAAATTTATTTATAGATAATCAGTTCAAATGAGGAAATATATCCCGCATTACATTTATATTAATATTGCAATAAATGGCAAACATTAGTGACTGGAAAAAAATTATTCCGAATCTATTGAATGAGAAAAAAAGTTTATTCAACTTTGAAGAGAATGTTTTCCAAAGCAGACAATGAAAGATAATTTAACTTTACATCAATTCAATGATAATTGGAATAAAGTTCAAAAATATTTTATTTTTGCCGGGATTTTGCCGAAAAAGTCAAACATTGAACGAAATTCTTGAATCAAAATTTTAATTGACAGCCATTTGAACTTTTGAATGATACGAGGTGTAAATAGATAGGGATAATGATATAATGACAATAAACATTCCAAGTAAAAAACAAAACTGACCTCAACATAACAATTCTAAAATTTCCCGCATTGGGAATAACCTTTTAATTATTTTATTTTTTATCTTTATTTTCCTTAAGAACTCTTAACAATGTGCTCAAACTTTACCTGATCAAAAACATTCATCTAAAATTTCACATGGTCTGATAACATGAATCTAAGTAGTTTCAAATTAGCATGATAATTCAACTCAAACAATGAGGGTTTTTCCAAGAAAATATTCACTTTGTTTGATATAAAACAATGAAAAGCTAACAAAACTATTGCAATGAAATAATTGTTTAAATTTTTCCGCTTTAATCAAATCATTGTTCGGATCGTTGAATATTTGCGATCCCTTCGGGGCTTAATGTCCTTCTTTGGCGATAATCATAAACATAATAATTACCAAAGACTTTGAATCACAACACTTAACAAATTAAATCTGGAGTAGCCAGGTATAACTCACATAAACCCGTTTAAATCAATGAAAAAATACAGTAGAGTTAAACTTTTCAATCTTGGCGATTTCTGAAAGGTATGATAAATTTATTTAATTATTGACTGAGAATTTAAATAAATTATTAAAATAATTTTTGTCTATCAAATGGGAATTTTCCCCTTTATTTCAGATCGAGAATAAAATTCTTTATTTAATGAAAAAAATGACTGAAAATAATTGGACCATAACTTGAATTCTCTTTTTATTATCTATTTGGAAAAAATTATGTCAATATTTTAATGGCTTTTGTTATCCGGATATTTTTCAATTGTTTTTGAAAAAAAAAAACAAAAACGAATCTCAATTCAAATATCTTTTATCTTAAACTGAATTTCTGTTAAACATTTCGACACTTTTTTTGTGTGAAATTCATTTTGAATTTCTTTAAACATTTTTTTTGCAAATAATTGAAACAATTATTCGATTCATTCCTTCACTGATTACAAGATTACATCTTTTGTCAACATTTAATGTATTTTAAATTATAGTCTGAATGATTGATTGGCTGAACTCACACTTGATTTCAATGTAAGAAAATTGCGGCCAATTTAGGCCCGAAACTAGTGATGATACCAATTAAGATGACTCGGATGACTCATTGCTAGAATATCTGACAATTAAATTGAATCAAATTTATATAATTATTGGACAGAATAATACAGATTTTATCTGATTTTAATGACAAAGAGTATCCCTTTTTATTACGGTAAATGTCATTCTAAGTGAAGTCAATTTCAGTTTTATTCATATGAATTAACATCAATTCATAACAATTTGAGTTCATAATAGCGGGTAATAACTATTTTGCCTTAAATGTAGCGAATTAGCCCTGAAAAATAACCTACGAATAAAATTCCAGTTTGCTTAATAAATCAATTTATTCAAGGTAATTTATCTCAAATAGAAAAAGTAGTTCACTATTATATTAGAAGTTATTTAAGAATTGAAATCTTTCTAAAAATAGTCAATTAGTTAATCAATCAATGGTTTGAAAGAAAATTCATTTAAATGTGTTTTGGATCTGAATTTTTAAATTAATTTTCAAATTTTATGCCTTTCATCGAAATCGTCGATCAATTTTCACTCAGACTGTGGCCATCAAAACACACATATAAAACAAATGAATAAAACATACGAAGAGGGCTTTGCAGGAACATCTGTCATTCGAAATTATCATAAAAGTTACTTTCATATTTTTAAAACTATTTGGAAGATATTTTCTCTTAAAAATTATTTAAGTAAATAAAACCCAAAATTTTATCGAAAACGGAGTGATTTGTCATAAATTCAAGAATTCAGAACAAATTCCAATCAAAAGAATTAGTGTTTAAACAAGAAAACTAAATATTGTGTAAAAAGTACAAGAATCAACATTTTCATTGAAAATTTTCATTCTTCACTGACTCGATAATTTAGTTTCAAACATTTTTATCTTTTATCAAAAAGTTGTAGATTAATACAATAGGTTTACCAAGCTCACTCATGCTTGAAATTAATTGATTTTAAATGGAAAATAAAAAGAAAATCGATTCTATTGTAAAAATATTATTACTGGGTATTTGAAAAAATCAATGGAAAATTCTGAAAAAATTAATTAGACAAACCTGAAGGCGAGGTAAAATCCAAGATCAATCTGATATGCAGTCAATTAAGCTCTTAATGAGATTTACTCATTCAATTGAATCCGTTTTACAATTGGATTGAAGTCGAGAAACAAAAGTCGATTTCACTTTCACTACAATAGTTGCAAGAATGTAAAAAACAGAGCTGAAAAAGTTGATGGAGCAAAAAAGTTTGCTAAACTCTCAGACTTGTAATCAGCTCTTAGTCGGATCAAAACAATCAGTTTTCCCGTTTGGATATTAAAATCAAATATTAATTATTGAGATCAAGGAATCGGATAAATTCAAAGCTAACTATCAATATATTACTTCACTCCAGATATAAAAGCAAACCATAACTTTGAAGGACGAGTTATTAAAGTTGTTTTTTACTGTGAGCTCTGGTAAAAAATAGGAGTTCTCTGCTCTGCTTATATTGTGATGACTGTGCCGTAGATTAGGCTGAAAATCGTGTGTTTCCATTGCGTTCGTATTATATGTTAATATTAAATGTAATTAATTTGGTTTTGTTTTCGACGGTTTGCTAACAAATGCTTCCGTTTTACTCATTATATGTTGTATTCATTAAATTAGAGGAAAACCCTCTTAAAAGTTATATAATTAAATGTATGTAAATTCAGCATTAAAGTCAACAGTCCTATTCGTATTATGGTTTCCTCTATTTATGCTGGTTTCAGTTGAAACGGCATATCGTGAGACATCTTAAGTCTGGTTTTGTTAACTTAAATCAATCAAAATTACTTTTCTAATAGAAAAGACGTCAACTTATGTGCACTAATTCTCCAAGATCAATCTCTCAGTATTTCTCAAAGTTTTACAATGAGATTAAATTTCGATAGTATTGCAAAACACGATTAAAATAATTATTTGAATTTAGAGGAAAAGTAGTGAAAAATTCTAATTTTCTTTTGCTTTAAATGTTTATGATTTGAACTTTTCCTTCGGTTTACTTTCATTAAACAAATATTGTTCTTTGAGTTTGACATCAAAAATGTCGAAAAAGCCTCAAATTGAGTGAAATTTTGCTGAAATGGAATTTTTATTGCAATTTATGGTCAAATCGGTTCTAGTCTATCAAAATGTATGCCATAATCCAAAGATTTTATCATTGGTTCTACCGATACATCTATGAAATACAAGTTAATCACTTAAATCCACAAATTGAGCAGTTTGTCGACATTTCTCCCGATATGTTTCTCTGCCCTTGGTTGCTGGTGTTGATTGCCTTCGTATCGATAGTCTTCATAATACCAGTGTTTCTGTTTATCAGTCTATATGTGACCACTTTAGTGATGTATATCTACCGAAATCGCAAAAGAATGGACACGAAAAGACTTTTTAAAAGCAAACAACGGTGGAAAGGATTGTTATATATTGTGGTTATGTTATGGGAAGCGCACGGATACTTTTGGCACTCCTATCAAATCAACGGATTCAACAATATTCCAGAAGAAGGTCCAGCACTTATTGTCTATTATCATGGGGTCATACCTTTGGACCACTTCTATTTGATGACAAAAGTATTACTTTATAAGAAACGGTTCATCTGTTCAGTTGGCGATCACTTTCTGTTTATGATTCCGGGCTCTAAAATACTTATGAGAGAACTAAAAGTATTGACGGGACCGGTAGGAGAGTGCGTCAAACTTCTCAATCATGGCAACCTATTGTCAATCGCACCGGGAGGCTCTAGGGAAGGCCTCTTTGGTGACAACCGATACAAACTAATGTGGAATAACAGAACAGGATTTGCAAGGGTTGCCATTGAGGCTAAAGTGCCGATAATCCCTGTCTTCACCCAAAACCTAAGGGAAGCGTTTGTCGCAGTCAAGTGGTGTCGATGTCTTTTGAGATTAGTTTACGAATGGACTCGTCTACCAATAGTTCCTTTTTATGGAGGATTCCCGGTTAAATTAATAACACATGTGGGACAACCCATTCCTTATGATCCTTCGCTAACGGCTGATGTTTTAGCGAAAAAAACACAGAATGCAGTCGAAGAGCTGATTAGACAACATCAAACTGTTCCTGGTAATATTTGGGACGCTTTCTGCCACAGATTCACTGCCAACAGAGACTCTGCTCTAAAAACTGTCGGCAATGAAGTCAATGGAATTAAATCACAATAATTCTAAACTATATATTTACCGATTGTTCTATTTATTTACCAAAATTGCCTAGACTCTAATTGTATGGACTCTAATTGCCCAGAGCATAATCTTAATTAACTGATTTTGATTCACACATTTATAAGTTTTCAGTTTAGAAAAAGAAATTAGATTTATTGAAAATATCTGTTCTTTTTAAAACAAACATGGTAAATGCCTTTTTATTAAATGTTTTCAAAATCGTTTTCATATTATTCTGATTTTGTTCTGAAGCTTTTAAATCTTGATAATCAAGTTGATATCTGCAGGTTGATGTTTAATCAATTTAGCACAACCCAACAAGCAACCATTGAATTTGTGCAAAAAAACACCAAGTTGAATCCATTCAGTTTCATATAATGATTATGAGATAAAAGATGAAAATTAATAAATAAATAAAAATTCAAACTCAACTATGAATTTATTATTTTCATAATAACTCTAAAATCATTCGGAATCCAAGTCTTTACTATTAAATCAAAGACAACAAAACTGAGGAAATGGATCCAAACGATGAACCGGAAGTTTACGATCCGAAATTGAATCCGAAACCTCCCACTCCCGCCCCACACAGTTTCGATCGCAAATATTTCGATCAGTTTGCGAGAGTCAGAAGAGATGGACAAAGATTCGAAGGTGAAGTATACGCTCCCTACGGTCTGCATAAAGGATTGCCAATCGAAGGACCACCAAATATGGATCAGATATGGCCTTTTAGTGATGAATTGGCCGAAGGGGATAAAACCAACTACCTTGGTGAAGACTGGAAACAGAAGGCACCCCCTGAATATATAGGTGGTCTTTGGAGATATCAAATGCCTCACTTAGAGAGTGAACTCATCAAAGACGTCACTTTCATTAAAGTTTTGGGGAAAGGACTTTACGGAAGTGTATGGGAAGTGATAGCTCAACATCGAGCAGATGTCAAACAGAAATGGCCTGATCAAATTGCGGAGGAGTCCGGCAAAAGCAAGAAAGAGATTGAAAAAGTAAGATTTGCATTAAAAGTGGTCCGACATGATGGGGATGAAGGGCGGAGACAACTTTTTGAGGACTCACTCAATGAAATGCTAATTCTTCGATATCTGAGACACGAAAATCTCTGCAATATTAAGGACTTTATCGGCATTCCCGATCGTAAGACCGGCTTCCCTTACGCTAAGGTTTGTATATTCTTGGAGTTATGCAATGGAACACTTCTTAATATCCTGAAGGAGGCTAATATCGACTATGTGGTCAGCCCCGTTCGAAACAAACGGATTCTCCCGGAAGACCTCAGTAGACAGTGGTTTAGACACGCAGTTAGAGGTTTGGAATATCTTCATCGCGAAGGTATTGTTCACAGAGATATCAAAGGGGATAATATTCTTTATTTGAGTGCAGGAGTCCCTTCTGGTGCTCTTTACCAAGAGCGATTTCTCGGATCCATTTTCAAATTGGCTGACTTTGGACTCTCAAAAACTGAAGATTACTTCAAGAAACTGAACAAACCTGAAATGCTTGCGCTTAGAAAGAGAGATGATGTCATAGATTTATTCGGTCTTTTATTAGACTACGGCGTTCCCGACTGCGACGGAGATCTCTTTTCTCGATCCCGCGCTCTTCCCGACAATTTTGATACTTATTGCAAAACTCATGAATGGCAAAAGGGATACCCAATAGATTGGAAAAAGATTTCATCAGAGCTGCAAGACTTGATTTACTTGTTTAAGTCACAGGATGGTCAAGTGTCTGCTTTGGACCTATTAAACCATCCTTGGCTTCAGAGTGAGACAGGAATTTGAAAAATTATTCGGGAGTTTTCAGATGGTAGGAGAATTAGAAGCTAAGAAATCATTGACTTTCTTTGTCTTTTCTGGCAAGGTAATTTATTTAACGCAACTTTAAAACAGCCATCCAATAGAAATTTTGATATTTTTCAGAATTATTCATTTGAATTACAATTTTTATAGTTCAAGCACAATTTAAATTATTCAAGGCATTATTGATATAAATTTTGTTCATGGTGATTTTGAAAATAATATTTACTTGAATATATTTTACTTTGGAAATCTTATTCAATTGTCATTCAATGCCTTCTATTCCTTCTTTCAAATGAATGCGATATTTCTCAATGAATTCATTTTTGTTTTTCTTCAGTTTGACTGAAATTAGATGAAAATTATTCATAAATTGATTTTTCGACTGATTTGACTCACTTTGAAGTATATCTTCAATAAACTGAAGGCTCAGAGCAGTACACAAGTCGTGAACTATAAATGGATCCACTTTTGAGTTCATTCCAACTATCCGCTTGGCCAGAGTACTAGTTACGAAAGATATATCACTCACGTCCGTATGTCGTCCCTCTTTGATTGTTAACACTTTTCTTTGATAACTATTTTTGCCGTCTTTTCCGATATATTCTTTCATTTTTCTCAGATATGCAGTCGTTTGAAATGTTTCCATATTTACGAATAAAAGCGGTTTCTTCACAAGACTTGCATCATCATCTTTGAGAGGCCACATCCAGGCGTCCAAACATATGCCTAATTTGATAGATTCTATATATTGAGCGGCTCTGATAGCTGTGGCCGATCCGAAGGAGTGTCCCATCGCCATCACTTTGTTCATATCAAAAAGTCCGGCAAATCTTTGACTTTCTATTTCTGGTTTCAATACATTCTTCACTTGTTTTCCATTTTGCAAATCATTTATTAAGTCAATTGCTTTTTGTATGTCAGCCAACCGTAAGCCGAGCTGTTTGTTACGCTCTTGGAACTCATCCGCGAATTCATTGGCGTGTTTGTATGGAATCCATTTGAATGGTTCTGAACTGTTATTACCCTGATAGAATGAGATACAGGCACTTCCATCCCTGTGCTCTAAGTCTAAATTATATCAAAGAATTAGTGATCAGTTTTGTATTCCAAGAACTGATTAAATCTAAAAAGAGTTATAAACAATGCGATGGTTTTTGAAGTTTTGCGACAATTGTTGTCTTCTATTTGATATAAGTTTGACAGAAGAATGTATTCTCACCGAAAACAATGAATCCATACGATGCTAATTCATAATTTATACTAGAATAGGTAGTTCTGCAACTGGAAATACCATGCGAAAATATTATCACAGGAAATGTTTGATTATCCAACCGAAGCGGATCCAAATTTTCCACGGTTGGAATATAGACATTTGAGCTGAAAATACTGCTCAGTTTGATCAGTAGGGGTGAATTGATGTTGATGGAATTAAGGTAACCCCTCCTGTATTCCTCAGAGGGGTACCAATTGGGCCAATGCTGGCTATTCGCTTTTGGGTCTATGGTTTGATTCGAAGCTGGGTATAGAAGTCTCCCCAAAACGCCATCATTTTGATCGGTTCCCGTCAGTATATCAATGTATCCGATGTTGGGATAGGGACCGGTAGGAAGTGGCAAATGATATTTACGTCCTGTGCGTAATGTGATGTCTCTCTGGATTTTTGTCCAATTACTCATTTTGTCCTCACTTTGAATAAAATTAGTTTTGAAAGTCAATAGGAGAGCGACCACTGATATCAATAAAAGGATCACTTTATTCGCGAACATAGAAAGGAGTGATCAAAACGTTTGAGTTTTGATTTGATTTATAAGCGATTATTTAAATGCACTCAAAAGCACTTAGAAATCAGTTCATTATTATCGCGTTTTTGCACTAATTTTTGATAATTGTTTTAATCAATAGTTTTGTCTAAATATTTCACGAATTAAGACATTTTTCTAATGTTTGGCGTTTTATTACAATTAATTATTGTCTACTATTAACAGGAAATTATCCATTTTATTTAATTTCCTCAATTGTACATGTATACTTTATTTATAGTTTACTGTATTATATTAATTAAGGTTTTGATTCAAGGTTTTCTTATCGAGAATTGAACTTTGTCTATTTTATCATTTCTAATGATTTGTTTGATGTGATAAGAAGAATGTGTGAATAATTTTTGAATGTTTTATCATTTTATTCTCGTTTTATTTTGCACAAGCTCAATTTTAATTGAATTCCCATCTGTTAACTCGCAAATTATGACACGTCAATGGTTAGAGTGATGCAAATAATTATTCTGGTGAAGTTAGCAAGGCCATAAGTTGTTGATTTGTACAATAATTAATTGCATTGAAACTTTTACTTTATCCGTATAATTATTACTCAATTAATTCTTTTATATTATCTAAAGATTGGTTTTTATTTGATGTTTCAACAAATCCTGCAATAAATCTTCAGAAATGACTCAAATCTGTAAGCGATTACTAAAAATGGTTTGCATTGACTTGAATCGAGGAAATTTTGATAAATAATTTTCCTCAGATTTGATCAAAACTAGTGAGAACTGGTCTATAAGACTATTCAAATGAGCCATACTTTTCAGTAGAAATTCGTTCTGATTTCATATTCGTAGCACAAATAGCCAAGATGGTGCCCAATAAGATAAATCATCAGTCAATATTTCGAGATTTTAGTAGAAACAGGCATGATAACACTTTTCCAATCATTGTAGATCAATTAAACGTTAAAATGACTAGTTTAGAACCATCAAGTATTTTATCTAGACAATATTTTCAACGAATAGAAATGCTTGATACCCCCTGATTTGCTTAGCATTCCTTCTGGTCATACCTTTGGTACCCCTATTATACATGTCATGAAATATACAAAAATAATGATGTTATCAGTAATTGCAAAGAATCATAAAATCGGATCAAGTTTTGCGATACATTAAAAATGAAATTACACTCCACTGCCGTTATAATCAAGACGATTGTTCTTAAGAATCTGTTGATTATAGAGGAATGTTGATTAAAACGGCAGTGTATTGAAAACATATTCAAATAAGAGGTATTATTATTCAAATGACATTATATTTAGATTTTACGTCAAATACTGCTATTTATCGCAAATAATCAGTTAGTTTCAACTTTTCAAGAGATTTGAGTGAATTTTGAGTCAGTTTTTTCTAAATTTTGTTTATAGTTTTGTCAAATTTATTGTTGATTAAAACGGAGTAGTTTTAGTACAGTTCTCTATTAGAGTGATCTAAGCATAGCGTTGATTATAGAGAAAAGTTGATTGTATAGGGTGTTGGTTATAACGGCATTCGAGTGTAATAGAAACAAAATTGAAAACATCGCTCTCTTTAGCCCTGGAAATGCTGTACCCCTTCATCACTGATTGGTCTGTATGTCATTCAAAGTTATCAGAAATTCTCATCTTTTCAAACATTCATTGGATTCCAGGAAAGAATTTTATTAATGAAGTGAATGAAGAAAATATAATTTTAAGTAATTTCCTTCAAAATACATTTTTAATGAATTATCCACTGATTTATTGAAACAAATATTACAAGTTTTGTCACAAATTGAGTTTTATTGAGGAAATATACTTTTGAATTGATTTTATCAAAAGCTAAAGAATTTGAAAAGATTTTCAAAATTCTTAACCCAAGTTCAATGTCATAAAAATTGTTTTATAGATTTTTTTATTCAACTTCTTTTATCAATTGCTTGGTGTGAGTGTCGAACCGATTTATTAGCGACAGTTAGACAAAAGTTTAAGTTTGTTGGCCTCACTTCAGCCAAAACCTGTTGAGACCGGTCTCAGTACTTATTTTGAAAACTTGCTCATTTTGTCTAATATGAAGATATTTTTGACCACACCTTGGCTTTCATTTGCGTCATAACTCAGGACAGGACATAACATCTAAGACAATGCAAACATACTTTTGGGTAAATCGGAAACAAAATTAAAATACAATAAGTTTTTGGGAATCAGGAAAACAAGAATTTGTCGAACAATCCCACAATAGATCACAAAAAATAACAATAGATTTAACAAAACATCTAAAGTATTACATTTGAAATACAGGTTATAAAACACAATCGGGAATTGTGTTGAATAAAAAGAAGTAAAGAAATGTGTAATCGATTTGCACAGAGAGTGGGACAGAGCACTGTTCAGAGCACTGTTAAGCACCGCTTTGGAAGATTCGCCTTAAATCCAGTTTAGCGGCACTGGTATTAGTTTACTTTCCTTAAAGCCTGAGTCTGTTATTTGATCGGTGAATAAAAGGTTAGTGGGGTTAGTGGGTCAGCGCCAGTATTGGACACATCTCTCTGGCATAAGCTAATTGTGCAAACAGTGAACGGCAATCATTGCTTGTTATCTATTCGTTAGTTTCACGTCATTTGCTTTTCTGATAAACTATTTATAAAATTGTAGCGAAACTCAAAAATCATAGTATTTTGTCGTTAGTCTAGACTTTCTTTTTCCGAACTTCTCTTCCAATCACTGAAAAAATGGTAAAATAAATACTTTTTGTAATTCTTTTAAAAATATAACAATTTTTAATAATTTTATTTTTTGTTCAAAATTTCCATTTGTTTTTCAATCAAATGATTTGAAACGAAATTCTTTGAGAAATATTTCGATAATTGTTTTGAGCATTGATTTAATTTTTGCAAAGTTTTGTAAATCAATTGAAGTTTTGATTTTTTTCCAGTTATCAAAGCATCAGATCCTCTATTCTTTGGTTTTGTGTCTTTTAATGCCAACGGCTTTATTCCAAGAAAGTCCTGAATTTGCAGAGGAATACATCGATGAAGATCTTCCCGAATCCAGTGTTGATGAGGAACCTGCAGCAAAACCTGTCAAAGAGCCCGAAGACATGAACAATAAGAAGACTAACTTCACTGAAGACAGATTTACGAAACTATTCCAACCGCGTAATCGCAACCAAAACAAGCCGAACCCGTTTTTACCGAAACACGCAGAGCGGGTAAAGCCAACTCTGCCCTCCTTCATTAAAAGGTCTCCTCCGTTAATAAAAGTGACCCCTTCCACACAATCACCGCTACAGAATCAGCGATTCAATCAAAGGACAACTCCGACAACACAAAGAACAACCACTACAAGAACTTCTACCCGTGGAAGTAATACAAACAACAACCGACGTAATCAACTGAACGGAAACAACAACTCAAATAACTTCAACAGCCGAAGTGGGACCTCAACTACTGCCAGTCCGACCACTACAGACCCATCTGCTAGAAGACGATATGGTTCGTCAAATAGACGGTTCAACGCAAACGCAACCATTCCGGCCACCACTAGTAGGCCCAAAAGAAGTTAATCTCAAATGAGCTAATTATAAAAGATCTTCGTTGAGAAGCCTTCAGTATTTGGTGAGAATTCGTGCGATTAGTCTTACTTTTAATTATTATTAATAATAATAATATCATTACTTTTATGAAAATCTATGATTTCATTATTAACTTAATGTAAAATAAGAGACGAATTAAATGATTACATAATTTATCAAATTATCTATTAATCAAAACCAAATCATTGCTCAGTTGTTGCACTTGTTTTTAAGTTTTCTTTGAATTGATTCGCAACTGAATTGACCACAAATTTTGCTAATATTTTCAAATAAATTTTCAATTACTTCAAACATATTTTAAATAACTTCAATTAAAAATTAATTTGCAATCGATTTGAAGACAATAAAAATAAATTAACTATCTGTTTAATCATGAGCTATAAAAAGAAGCAAGGCTAAATATATTTAAAGAATAGGTGAATTGAAAATTGAAATCAAGTCCTGAAAAATCTATAATTAAAATGTCAGTGACTTAGGTTTGAGTCAATGATTCCCTTTAATTGAATTGCTTTGCATATCATTTAATTAAATGAGTAAGCTTAATTTTAAATGACAATCACTTTCACATCGTTTTATAATAAATTGTTCAAGCTTATGCAAAAACTAAATATAAAATAACAAAACATTAATCAACGCATTGAAACATTTTGGATGTTTCGGATGAGTTTATAATATTGAAAATCTTTTGGGAATTAAATTGAAATGTTTTGAAGTGATCTGTTTTTTGATCCAAAATTCTTGGAATTTAAAGAAGTAATCAAATGTTTGTCATTGAAAGCAAATTATTTATTTGCGATATTTGTGTCATTGAAAGAGAATTAGCGATAATTTTGGACCGAATGTGACTTCCAATGAATGCGAAGAAATAAATCATAGTTTCAGAGCATTTGAAATATTGTTTTATGAAATTTAATTCAATTTAATTTGTTATTCAGTTGTTTTGATCGAAACGATTAAACAAAGTTGTGTCACAAATATGTCGAAAGTGGATGAAATCCATGTTTTTTTTCAAAATTCAAATTCTCTCCGATCACATTTCAAGGACTAAGACAAGTCTTTTTGAATTTAAATTGCCTATTTAATGATCAGATTTGATTGGATAACCAGGAAAACTAGAATACACCAGATTATTTGATCAAAATGTGTAGCTTATAATTTGCCATTGAACATTCAATGATCAGGTGATTTTAACCTCGCTAATTACGAAAATTGAATTTCCTCATTAAAATCCATTAAAATCATCACAATTTTCAGTTAAAACGAAATAATAAGTATCTTTTAAAGTATCAAATTATTCAGTCACTTGAACTTTAAGTAAATTACCTAGTTTGAATTCAATGAAAAAAAAATCAATTATCCTAAGAATTCTTTGATTTAAAAGATTAATTTTCAACTTCAATATCGAGGTCATAATTTTAAATACAAGTTTCGGAATTATACCTAAAATCTAGTGAAATGAAAAGTGCTTTGAATGAGCAAACAATTGATATTTATTTGGTTTTTAGTCCATTCCTCTGTCATTATCTGCATTTTTGATCAAAGAATAGACTTAGAATTGTTATTTGCAAGACTATCATTATTTCAATACTTCCTGGATATGAATTTCAATCATTATGAAAAATAACAATAAAAATGAAATTTAAGGCCTCATATCTACAAACAAATTGACTTCAATTTTAGAGACGAATTGATATTAGAAGTCATGACATTTCATTTCACAAAACAAATTAATAAACAATTTTGTCGAAAGAAAACTGCAGGGAATGTACCATGGTATAGAATCGATCAAAAATTGCTTAGATTATCAGCAAAACCTCATATGTGTGCAAATTCTAGAAAATAATCGAGTTTTGAGTGTCAGCCAAACCACTCATTTGTTGTCATTAAGTGAACAACTCTTTGAATGAGTGAAATGTTCTGAAGACTTAACTATCAATTAAATGAATTTGATAAAAGAAAAACATTTAACCTATTAAACTTAGGGAACTCCTTGATCAATAACAAATCACTTAATAAAGGGCTTAAAATCAATTTAATTAATATCGATATAAATTATCTCTGAATGAGATTATAGTTCTTAAAACACTTTTCAAGTATTTAATTATCGGATTATTATTTTTGTAGTCATAATTCGATTACTTTATTCAGTGATTTTCCATAAAATTCAGTCAACAAATGTTAGGATCAGTTGATTATAGATAAGAAATTTTCAACGTTTTTCTCAAACCGTAAAATTTATTAACATTTTAAGTGGTATTTCATTTGAGAAGTATTTTGGAAACGCTCTTAATTTGGAAGAAATGACAAAAGCGGTACCGGTTTATATCCTGATGGGAACGTGTGGTTGTGGCAAAACCACAATCGCAGAGTTATTGGTACAAAGAATGCACTGCTCTTACATTGAAGGCGATTCTCTGCACCCGAAGGCAAATGTCGATAAGATGTCGGCTGGAATTGCTCTCACCGATGAGGACAGGTGGGGTTGGCTCACCTCCATTCGTGATGCGTATATCGCAGAAGCACAACATTTGTCAACTGAGGTCAAGAGTGAAAAACGCGTAATTATAGTGACCTGTTCTGCACTACGCAAAACATATAGAGATTTGCTGAGGGAAGTGCCCAATGAGTTGTGTCGAGTGGTCTTCATTTATTTAAAGGGCAGTTTTGAACTGATTGAGTCCAGAATGAAGTCCAGACAAAATCACTTCATGGCCTCAAAAATGTTGGAAAGTCAATGGAAAACCCTGGAAGAGCCCGACCCTCAACACGAAGGGGTCATCATTCAAGACATAAGTCTAAAAAGCGATGACATTATTGATAATCTTTGCAAACAAATTGAAAGACAACTGAATTCATGACTGAATAGAAATTTATTCAATTCTTTAATATTTAATATATTTTCGATAAATATATGATTTTTGAAAACAAAATAAAAACAAATGACTAAAAACTAATCCGTTTTATTCGAATGGATTTGTTTGAGAAACTGATCCATTTTGTTGACATTCATTTTGCGCAATATGTTGACCGTCGGGAACCGTACCTCTGAGGCCTGCAGATAGGGTTTCATTAAATTGGAATAGACTTTGGTTCAAATCTTCGGCACTTACCCTGATTTTGAGAGGAGTCGACTCACTGGTACTAGAATTGGGTCGTTTGCCGTTCCTTTCTTTCGGTAGCAGTCGTTTTGGTGATTGAGAGTCACTGTTGTCATCATTTTGTTGATTGGATTCATTCAGATTTGAATTACTGTTCATTAAAATCATAGTTTGTTTGGGAACTGATTCAATGACAGCATCGGCACAAACGGGAGTTATTGTTGTGGTCGAGCGCTCACTGTTTACTGGTTTCGGTAATATTTTGCGTGGAATCAAATCCGAACGCCTCACCTGTAGTTCTGCCGCCGGTTTCTCAAAGTTCACACTTTTACCCCTTCGCGGGTATAATTTGCGTACAGAAGAAGGGCCGACATTATTAATCAATGGTTGACTTGGATTTGCATTAGAGTGAACGGAAACAGAATAAGTGTTGGCGCTGTTCACTATAGAGTTGGTCAACAGATTAAAGTCTTCGCCGACGAGCGATACTTTGGGCACAATTATGGGCACATTCTTATCATTGAAAACAAAATTGAAATCCTGTGATAATTCAGTTCTGAACACTTTAACCGGAGTCACTTTGACGGGTGTTAACCTCCCCTCCGATGGACTGCGCGCTGCATATAAGGTAACTGTTTTTTCGGGAGTTCGCAGTTCTGTCATCAGATTCTTGACGACAGAATTTGTGTTTTCAACCACTTTTTGAGCCGTCACTCGAAGTAGAGGTGTTTGTGGAGTATTCAGAGAGGATGCCGACGAAGAGGTCGTCTCAACGCTCGATAGGTTCTTATAGGGAGTCATTTGTAGCTCTTTTTCGGTGATTATATCCAAAATAGTATTGAATTCGGGCGCAGACTCTAAACTGGACAGAATATTGTTGACCACTTCGTCGTTGATCCTAATTTCAATCGGATCCACATTTTGGTCATTGTTTTCGGTTTCTTTGTCTTTATTCGAATCTTTGTTTTGATGATAATTTTCATTGGAATTAATGAATATTTTATTGATATTATCGGCCAAAACGTCGTGCAATGGCTCGAAGTTAATCAGTTCCTCGACAATAAACTCCGGCTGAATTAATGGCTCGTTTATATCAATCCTCAGTTGTGGTTCGCTTTCGTCTCTCAACTGATCGCTGGAAGTGTTGACTAAAGTCTGATCAGAGGAGTCATCAATACTTGTGTTGGCCGATGATCTGAAAGGTGAGGAACCGGTCAGCACTCGACGGGTAGGAATTCGCTTTCTTCGGGGACTGTTATAATCATTTCTGGACGGAGTGTTTGGTATTATATTCTCGTTTTGATTAGTTTTTGAGACATTATTCGTGAGAATAGGCGTTGAATTCAAACCAATGGTATTAATAAAGAGCGGACTCGAAGACGATAACATTGGCGGCGATCCTATCAATCGGTAATTGTTTTGATTACAACTGTTCTGACCGTTGGCTGAGTTTTGCATCAATTTATTCAAAAGGGACTCAATTTTTGTCAACTGTTTTGACAAACGATTCAGTTCTGCATTAGTTTTGTTTTCACTCGACTTGTCTTCTGTTTGGTTTGCATTGTCTTTGTTCTGAAGACAACAATAAGTAGTAATTATATCCAAAAGACATTTTCCGTCGATATTTGTCGAGTAATTGATTCCATTCTTCAATCCATTTGCATATTCTGTCAAATGTTTGGACTCTTTTATGAATTGTTTTGACGTTTCTTTACAATCGGTTTCTCTTAAATATCCTGAAGAATATACCAAAGAATTGTATGAATTGTTGGATCAGTTACTGATAATTCTTACCCAACACTAATCGTGCGATTTCTGATGGCATCAAATGTATTATCATTTTTGGTCTCTAATTGTGTTTACATCTGATTGTAAACAACAAAACAAACTATTCGTTGAATTTATTCTTTGATTGTTTGCTGACATCTATCGCTTTAATCCAATACTAAAGTAATCTAATAAATACCGTATTGCTCTGCAAACAGTGACAACTAGTTTTAAAGTTTAGATTTTTGCTTGAGCTTTGAAGCTTTATATTTTGTTTGTTTCAACATGAAAATTGAAATCGACACACAAAGAGCGATAGTTTTTAAAATGGGAAATCATATTCTTTAAATTTGAATAGTGCTTTTAGGGAATTTTGTTCACCAAGGAGGTCTAACGCCAATGCCACTGTCTATGCCATTAGGGCAATCAGGACAAATAATTTATTATTTTTAAATTGTTGTTTGTATTCATATTACTTTAAATTACCATTTCCACTTTCTTCTGCATAATTTTTTGAGTTTAGTTCAACATGATTAAATACTATAGGATTTATGAGTAAAGACAATTATTATTTTTAATTTATTAAAAGAATAATTTAATGCTTTGAAGTTTAGATTGTTTTGAGACTATTTCGATAACTAAACAAATTTTGATAAAAATTTTCTGACATTCAATAAATTATTTTTTAGGGAACTGTTATTATCATTGAATTAATCAAAACATTATATTTTGATTGTCGACCTATTATCTGAACCAACCCTAGAAATTCTTGATAGTCAAGATCACTTTCTTAATTATCTCAGCACACGTTATGATTAATATAGCTTTCCTTTTCAACTACTGGTGCAATAGACTCTATTCAAAAGAGAATGATCAATAACACGAATGCCCTGAGCACTACCACTGAGCACTATCACTGAGCACTACCACTGAGCACTAGTTTTCCATAATTATCGATGAATTTGTTTGAATTATTGACTGAAAATAGTTTGATTCAAATATTCTGTTTGGAATTCAGTTTAGACGAAGACTTTGAGGCATTTGTTTTAATGTTAATGTTTTTCATTGAAAGAAGTCTTCGATTAAACTCAAATAAATGAACTTTTAATGTCTTTTTGTAAAAATCTTAACAATTTATAAGAATTTTCAGAAACAACAAGAACAATTAGATATCAAACACTTGGTCCCAGATATTTCAGATAATACTATCCGTAGTGATTATACATTAAGACCAGGTTTGAACAAAAATGGATTTTCAGAAAACCATCTCAACTTTGAATAATATTTTTGGCCGAAAATCTCCATAAGTACCCCCTCTGGTATATGACCCTGGGCAGCCCTGATTTAAATTAAACTCGTATTTCAAAATATGAAACTTTTAACTGAATTATGTTTTAATTTAACGAATATTGAAATCAGTTATCGATTATTGAAATCATATGAACTCTTAATAAAACTATTCATCAAATTATCAAAATTAGAGTTTATTTGACTGATTTTGTTACAAATTATTGCTATTTTGTGTTTAAATGCTGTCAATTGTTTACTCGTATATCTATAACTCAGACTCCAAGAGATAACCTATTCTGTAAACACAGGATGTAATTAAATGTTCATTTCATCGAATCATTTGAAAGATTTCCTTAAAATTTTGTATTTTAGTCGACTGTTAAACAAACTTTTCAATCGAATAATTAATTTATTAATAATTTGAATTCATTTGAAAGGATTTGCAAATTCTAACAGAATAAATGTTGATAATCAAGATCAATAGTTAGCAATATTATTTCATTTAAATCTACTGTGTGCTTATTAGCTTGTTAAAACTTGATTTAATGAATTAGGTCCAAGTGTTAATTAAACTTGATAAATTGATTGGAATTAGCCACTTCATCAATCAATTTAATAACCGGATACATTTGATTTGAATAATTTCCAAATAAGTTTTTGATTAATTCATTATAAAATTAAGTAATTTGCCCGCAGTTTATAAAAATTTTCCCCTATTCTCAATTAAGTATCACCTACACACTTCAGAGACCGGAATACCTTGCATCGACTCGACTGAAAAACAAATATAACCAAATTATAAATTTATAAAATGTGTTAGGGTAATAAATTGCAATATTTTAGACAAATTTATTTAGTTTTCATATTCGATGATTAGTTCAATTGTTAAGGGAGTGCTTTCTAAGTTGAAATGCTTTTCAATACCTGAGCTCTAGAGTGTATGACACTATCGCTTCCCACACAAATCAGAACGTGTTTTAAGAACGTTGTGAACACTCGCAGGCCTTAACACATATAGAAGTTATGCCTTCACTCTAATGGATGTTTTGCGATCACCGGAGCGCTCAATGGTTTAAACTCTTCGAGTTAAAAGTTTTATTCAGTTTTTTTACTCTCGGTTTCAATATTTTGATCAAAAAAGGATAAAATTTTATTCGATTGTGAATTCAAATGGGAGTGAAATTTCCAAATTCATAACTGTTTTGGATTTTTTTCAAAATTGATTTCTCAACAAATGCCTACAAAATGAGTGGTGAGTAAAGTTTTTTTTATATTTCAAAAGAATTAGCTGGCTAAACAATAATTTATCGTCTATCTGTTGAATAATCTTGATCAAATATGATTTAAATTTTAAGATATCAGAGTTATATCAAGATTTTGAACAAGATGGTTTTCAGTTTCAAAAATATTATTAGAAAGTTGTTTTGGTTGAGTTGAGGGATGAGTTGACTTCCATTTAGTTTGTCTTTCACTGACAACCAAATAATTTATTTAAATTCGCAAAAAGTTCTAAATTTAGTTATAAAACCTAAAGATTTATGTAATGATTGTGACAAACAAACCGACAGTTTTCCGACAAATTACTTCTTGCAACTCATCTTTGCTTTTGAACAGATTTAGAATTTCATTGATTTTTTCGCAGTTTTTTATTTAAAAATAAACTCAAATCTATTGAATGTTAATTTGAGAAACGCTTTTAAATGTTTGTTATTTTAAATGATTTTAAGTGAAAATATTGAAGGAATTGCTTTCAAAGCAAAATTAATATCAATTTGTACTCAAATTTAATGTTCATTTTTAGATATTTCAAAATGTTATTCGAGAATAAAATTGCCACAAAATTGTCGGTTTTAAACAAAATTTCTCAAAATGTTTTCAGAGCAGAGAAAACCTCTCAAATATGATTATATCACAGATCATTTTGATTTCAAACTCTGTTTTTTCAGGGAAAGCCAGAGTAATTACAAATTGACAAAGTATGCTTCGCTTGGAAAAAACAAACAAGCTTCCTTGTTCTTTGAAACTTTGAGAATTCAAATAAAATCGTCACCGACCTTTGTTCTCAATTTACTAATCCATTCAACTTGACTCCTATCTTGGTTATTCCTGGTTTTATTGTTGGCTGATTTGTGATTAAAAAATATATCTTTTATGAATCGTTTTCAAAAAGTCTTTCTTCCGAATCAAGAGTTTAATACAAAAAGATGTTATATATTCTGTCAGATATTTTCAGAATCAGAGCAATGAATGGCTTTCCTTTCAATTCTCTATCGATTTCTTCAGTGAAAGTCTGGAAAATTATTGCATTTCTAAGATCATGAAAAGTAGAGTTCAATCACTAATTTTTTTAATATTGAATATTCTTTTATATACTTCTTGTGGGCGAAATATTTATTAGATTTTTACCAATAAGTACAATGGCAATATTCTCTTTTGTTAAACCAAAATAACCATTTATTAGTTAAATATATTTTTTATAACGTGTAGTTTAGTTCACTTATTGAAGTTTATAAGCCAGGCCTAACCTGAGTCTATTTTTATCACTTTTTTCCGGCGAAATAATCAATAGATAACTAAAAATTTTACTCTTTATTTAAGGTTTTGAAGAATTTTTCAAAGAATTTTGTGATTCTTTCAAAGTATCCAATTATTTGTGTTTTTTAACCGAAAAAATCATTAAATCCTTTATATTTAGAAAATAGTTTAAAGATATAAAGAAAAAGAGAAAAAGTTATATTTCTTATCATTGAATCATAGTTTTAGTGATTAATTTGATGAAAATTTGAAGTAAAAGCCAATGCATTGAAGTGATTCCCACTCAAATGAGTCCTTTCCTCTTCTGAGAAATCAAGTTTTAATTTATTCTGTGCTCACATCAAATATTTCCGTCGCCTTATATGCAGTGATGGAATTGTTATGAATATTAAGTCGAGGGTTAGACCACTGAAATGACACTTAAATTGTTAGTAAAGTCATTAGAATTGACAATTCAGTGACTGCTCAGGTGATTATGTTCTAAACACCATTGAAACATGCTACTTTTCTGTCATTCATGAGGAGGGAATCAGTCAGATGCTGACATCACCCTATGTCAGATATTCTCATTAGGTTACACCCATGATACAGGTACCGCTTGATTTCAATCTTGTTTACTATCAGTTACGATAAAATTATCATTTAATGTCTAATGAAAAAATCACATTATATTTCCATTTTTCACAAGATATTATAGAATTTATATTAGAACGAACTTTTGTTCATTTTATTAATTACAAGATGAATATATATTTTATTGAAACCAATCATCCGTTCATTGATTTATATCGTCGTTTATTTCATGTGAATCGATACCAATTGGTTTGAAATTTTGACATTTTCTGAGAAAATTTTAAATTTTTTCAAACATAACTTTATTTGTATTAAAACAGTTTTATTCAGAAAATCAGATCTCTATTAAAACTGATATCAAGAGAGAGAAGAAAACGCCTAAAAGTATAAATAAATTATGAGATGTTTTGCGATAATCGTATCATTTTGTGATAATATCATACATTTAATGATATTCTGATTAACAGCTCATTAAATGCGATGTCTTTTACATTAGAAATACTCCAAAAATCTTAGGAATAATAAGTCATTAAATTAAATTTGATTTTTATTACAAATTTCTAATTCAAAACTTTATTATTAACTGTAGTTATCATCAGAACAATAGCATTATTGGTGTCATTTCATCTGCAGTTGAGTGTTGGGGTCAAATGTCCGCCCTCTCAGGTCATACTGCCGTGCAGTTGTGCTCAATATATAAATCAGATTTCCTGTTGGAATATCAAACCTGAGGTCAATTTGACGCAAATATTCACCGATTTGACGAAATATGTGGGAAATAATGGCAAACAATTAATTTACGACGAATTCAAACTAATTGACTCTGAATTGTCTGAATTCGGCAAAGAAAGTGTTGAAGACTTTTTCAATGGCGTCGCCTTCAATAAGATAACGATTACAAAGAATATTAAACTAAAACGGATTCATAAGAATGCCTTCAAGTCTTCGTTCAACACAACGACAACTATTCTAATATCGGAAAACCCTATTTTAGCGAACGATCCGCCAAACGATAGAGAAATCTTCGATTTCCTCAACAGTTTTGAATTGTTGAGAGAGATATCGCTCTCAGATAACAACATTACTGTTATTCCGGACAAAGCCTTCAGTAAACCACAAAAATCACTGAATCGCCTTTCATTGATTGACAACAATATTGTGAGTATCGGCGCTCAGGCCTTCCATTCTCTGCCGGCACTCAATTATCTTATATTGGACGGCAACCGAATCGATAAGATATCCAATAAGGCCTTTGAATTAACCCAGAATGGAGGTAATGTTCAACCGCTCCGACTCTTTCTCAGAGATAATGACTTAAACGACGACTCTTTCGAAAGCGGAACCTTTGAACAAATGAACAGGGTTTTAATTCTAGACCTGTCTAAAAATAATATGACTCACCTGAAGAAGTCTGTATTTGGGCCGTTGTTCCGCCGCAAAAGCAGTGTAATAACTCTGAGACACAACCCATTAATATGTGACTGTAATTACAAATGGCTTTACGACAGAAAACTATTGTATAACTCTTCGAATACAGACAAACACTTTGTAGTCGGCATTCAATGCAATGGCACTAAACATCATAACGAGAAAAGTAATGAATTAATAGAAACACATTTCCAATACTGTCCTCAGGAGGACACAAATGACTGCTTCTTTGATAGTGTCTCCGATTATGACTACCAGCTGTGCTTGAATAGTGCCAAATCGACAAAATACCTTGATCATATTCCCATTCTACTGATTAATACTTTTATATTTTATTTACTGATCCGATAATTGTAAAGAATCTTTCATTTTTTGACAGTTTGTTGTTCACTAGCATTGAATCACAAGTTTTTAGTTTTGTTTAATGCATTAAATGTTTGACGAATACTGTTTCGAATTGAGCAAGATTCAATTTTGAATTGTTCATCAGATAATTGATATATTAATTTATTGTAATATTTAATAAATACTCTGATATTTTGAATAAACAATACATTCATTTAATTTGTAATAACTTTGAGTCTGACGTCAATTATTTTGATTAAGTAATTGAGTAATCGATTAATTTTATCAATGAATTCCAATATCTAATAGTCTATCATTTCCTCATAATTAGGCTTTACATATACATTGAGTATTACCTTGGTATTATACAATGCATTCAAACTAAGTTTCATTACATAAATTTGTCTTTACTTGCCTTCAGGTCTTTTGATTTCATAATAGATCGCATAAATAGATGAATAAGATAAAATCTCTCAAATAGGATAAAATTACCCTTGTGGTTTGGAGATTACTCAATAATACTGCGAGTATTCAAAGAGTAAACTGTATTTTGTATTGACATTAAAGATAAGGAAAAGACATCCAATTCTCTTATTTGATATCAATTTCCTGAATACTCTTTCAAAAAATTGATTTTATTCACACTCATAGTGAAAATAACTAATATTTACTCATAAATTACAAATTTCAATTAGCTTGGGCAATATTTCGAAATATGACAAAACACAATATATAATCTATTTTAAAATTCTTGGGATTCATTGAATTCAATAAATAGAATATTTTTAAGCATAAATGCTATAGTTTTCTATGCAATTGAATTTATTTTAGCTCTTCGTAGGTGCTAGTATCAATTTATAGCATATTTTGTAGGAAGGCGTGGGTTTTCAATCAAAACTTATTAAAAATCAAAATAAACTTTTTATTGAAATTTGTTTATCAAAAATAATTTTCTTTAATAAGTCTAATATTAAGTCTAATTAAATATAATTATGTTTCGAAACTCTGAGTCATCTCTTAGAGAAATTTTAATAATAAGATTGAGCACAGAATTACAAAACCATTACTTTTTAAGTAATTAAATGAGTCGCTAACGAGAGGACAGGGCAGAGGATTGTCCAAAAGTTCGTCTGTTCCGGAATAAGTACCGTTTTGACAGCGCCTGAAATTGTCTTTAAATAATTTGCACTGAAATTCAATTCTTTGGGAATAACTGATTGTATTGTTTGAAAGTCCGCACAGTTTTTCATTTGATGTCCATTTCATTCGACAATCGCTACAATTAATTGGATTTCTCCACAACTTTATTGAAATGGATTTCTTGAATAAAGTCTTGAAAATTGTTTCATTCAAATAAGTGATTGAATTATCGGAAAGTTGCAAATCAAAGGGTCGGTGGATTGATGTCAACGCTTCCGAATCGAATGATGAAGACGTCAATAGATTTTTGCTCAGATCTAAGAATAAGTGCTCAGAACTATCACTGAAGACAAGTGATAGTCGACTGAAGTTTTGAATTAAGTTTTTTTGAAGACTTAGGAATTTAATATTTGGCAGATTAGAGAACCCAAAGCTCCCGACAGTTATCATTCTGTTCTTGGCAAAAGACAGTCTTTGCAGACGACTCTGGACACCATTCAATGGACGAAAAGCATTATCAGGAATGAAAGTCAGACCGCAATCAATGATTTCTATATGACTGGCATTCCTGAATCGACTCAACACTTTGAAAAAGTTTATGACTGCACTCCTGAGCGCTCCAAACGATGGATTGGACTCGAAGTGGACCTTATCTGTGGTATTATACGTCGATTTGAACGCATTTTCATCAATGGTTTGGAGATAGTCGTTGCGGGCGATCGTTATCTCTGTGAATGCGAACGCATCGAAAGTGTCACTTTCCAACTCATCCACAATGGAATTCTCAAATATAAACTTGTTAAACACAATTGTATTGTTCTTCAAATTGTGTTTAATCTGACGACTAGATTCTTGGAATATTTGTTTCAGAACTAAGTTTGATGATATGCTTTTGCCGCACACGAAATGACCAGAAGTAGTGTTGCAATCACACGGGAATATCGTATTCGGTGGCGGACAGGATGGCCATGAAGTGATTGACCCAATTATGTTCACAAATAGTAACCAAATTAAGGCTTCGAGTTCTTAAATTTCAAAATTGAAAAAAAATTAAAATAATTGCAATCAGACTATGAAATGAAGGGTTGATTAAATCTAAAGGTCTGTAGGTCTGAGAGATGTGTCAAGATTTTTTATGTCCAAATCATTTTAATCTTATGGACAAAATGCAATTAATTCTCAAAATCTGATTATTTCTCAATTTTGTTATAAATGAACGGATTTTTAATGACTTTTTGATAGAATTATAAAACTAATGAATCACTTGATTTACTTCACTTCACCCAAAAAATCTCGAAAACATTCAAAAAATTAATACTTTTGTTAATATAAGAACAAAACAGTCAAATAGAGGGGAAGGCCGGCAAACCTTCAAATCTCAAACGATTAATTAAAACTCAATTTTTACTTTTGTTTATAAAAATTCATATATTTGTTCTCAAAGTTATGAAAAACTTTTATAATTGATTCCGAGCTTAGAATTAATATTCCGAACCATTTATCAGAAGTTATGCTATTATTAGACGAATTGGACGAATCAAATATCTTTCAACCCTTAATAACATTGATAAAACATTTCAAAATTAATGAGCATGATCAAAATTATGATTCATATCAATTGAAGATTCAAGATCCGTATAAAATTTCTATGATTAATGTAATAATAAACTAGTTTGTTTATTATATTACCAGAAGATGACTATAAAACTAAAATTCCAATGAATATAAACTTGAATATTGGAGGGAAATCCTTTTTGGAGGAAATCTAATGGTTGTTATTTCAATAATTTATTATATAAATGAGTAAATAATTATTTAAAACTTAACAATAATTGAGTTTTTCATTCATTCAAATATTTATGAAACGAATTACACTTTTGTTAATAAGAGTCTATTATTTGTATAAATGATTTAATCCATACATACCTCGCATTTTGAATGGGACTTATTGTTTGTTTTATTGAAATAACATTGCTATTTGACAAAACACATCATTTCCAAAAACTTTTATCATTTCTATTCTTACTTCAAATTGAAGTTTTCATATAATGAATGCGAAATAGTTTTTTTCGGATGAAAACCATTAAAAATAAATTTGAAAACAATAAGTAAATGTTTGGCGCAGTTTTAGATATCCCTCATATGCTGCTCATGGACTTCATAAAGGCGCCTAACGCACAGCACATTTTCATGTTGAATTTATGTATTTTTCAACTGTACCTTCTGTCAGAACATCTAATGCATGTGTACAGTCAAGGCTCAACACTACCGTAGTATTGAGGTATTGACGGTTGCCTACAATGAAATCCGGTTATAATAATGTTAGACTACTTTGTCATAGGTTTTGGTGAATCTACAAACATTTGAATCGCTTTGATTCACATCACAAACAATTATTTTTATCTTATTATATAAGAGATCATCACTTCTCATGCATTACCAAAATATAAGCTTTTTATATGACATTAAAAACTTTTTCATAAAAATCATGGTTGGAATGCATTCAACAGATATTTTCAACACTCCATTAAATGTACGCAAAAATCACAAAAACTTTTTTCATAAGTTTCACAAAGACTTCAATGTTTTGGCACAAAATTTCTCTGATATGACGTTATATAAAATTCATCGTAAAATATGATTAAACACTTGCCTTGAGTTTTGTTTTCGTATAATTTCTTCTGTTTTACTGAAAAAAAACTGGAAATAAAATGAATCATTGATTGAGTCAAAGGATATCTAATAAGTAGTTTATTTTACCAAATGTTCATTTATAGAGATATTACTAACATTTTATTTTTCAATTGACGCCTACATTCAAATCCTACGGAAATAAAAATTCAAATTACATTCAATGAAATTACAGACAATTATTCGATGGGTTTCCGATTCACCCGATTTCTCATTCAATAATCAATGGGTTTTTAATTTAAGAATAGATTTTTTATACAATTTGTTAATGAATTCCGATTTATGTCTAAAAAATGATTGATTTCTCGAAGAAGTTTCAAATATTATTAAAAGACTTTCAGATAATTGATTTCATAAATTAGTTGAAACAGAATCGCAGTGATTGTGAGAAATAAACAGTCATTGAATTGATTAAAACTTGGCTCAGAATTATTCATTCCCTTCAGACAAGACGGCGATAACTTTTCTTGTATTCCACAGCTCGAGAAATCAGTCAAATTCAGGTGTGTCTTATTGGGCCCGCATTTGGGCTCCACTATAAGATTGAAGAGTTTGACTGAATTACTCTCATCGTAACAATATTTGGTGGTAACGACCCATTGCAGAGAACAGTCACATTCGAGTGGATTCCCTATTATTTCCAATTGGAAATAGTTTTTCTCTGACCTATCAAACAGTGGTTCGAACACCGATTGGGGCAATGACTGGATTTGGTTGTTTCTTAGGATCAGAGTGGCCAGAGGTCGGCCCATTCCATTGAACGTCTCCGAGTCAAATGAGTCGGCTGTCAGTAAATTATTACTTAAGTCGATAAGTCGTATCACATGATTGGGAGACTTCTTGAATTTGAGGGAATTCCGTCCAATTGTGCTGATTTTATTGTGATTAAGCCATAGTCTAAGTGAGGGAGCGGTCAGTCTTTCAAAGGCAAAGTCGCCGATCGTATGGATGTTACTGTGCGTTATTTCTAAGTGTTTTAAATGCATGAAATCACCCTCTTCAGGTTTAAAGGCATGTGCGGGTATTGACCGAAGATTACTACCCGTTAAACGCAATTCTTCCAAATTAACAAATTTACTCAAAAGTTTCCAGATTTCATCTTCAAATTGACCCGAACCATACAATTTGTTGTTATTCACGATTTGAAATGTTTTCAAAGTATGAATACTTCCTTCGAAAGCATTTTTGTCAATAAATTCTAACATTTTATTGTCTTTTAACTCGATTTCAATAAACGAAATCCTTGTAAATACTTTCGATCGGATCTGTTTGACAGCACTGTTATCAACGACCAGCTTATTGATGACGTATTCACTTGATTTCGACTGACCACGAAATAAGACATCATCTAATCGTTGAGATATCAGCTTTAAGTCGATTATATCCGAGTAAACTAATGTGCAATTAATTGATGCAATTCTTCCATTTCTGTTGTCATCGTTGAAACAACGGCACGGATTCAATAGTTTGGTCGACGAACAGATAATTGGCTCGAATTGAGAGTCGCATTGAATCAGTGATATCACAAATGATGACAATAATAGTAATCCTTTTATCACTGAAATTCAAAATAAATCATTTGAGAAATCATTTACAGATTAAGGGCGGAGTTCTTATACTTTTAAGCTTGTTCAGATTGTTGAATAATCAAACAACGTATTGAGCCTTAACTTAAACCATTCAAGTGTTTAAAAGTGAAATCATGAAATAGCTTTGAAATAATCGTTTTCAGAGATTTATTGTAAGTTTTATTCAAAACTGTATTTCAAATTCTTTTCCATTAAATGTCAAATAGTCGTGAAATTCAATGCAAACACTAATTATGAAAGAACTGTGAATTCAATACTTCGTGGATAAGAAAGACTTTAGATTTAAATCAAGAATCAATTGAAACAATCAAACATTCAATTATCAAATGAACTTTCAATCCGAAAAGATTTTCTTTCAAAAACAAAAGATTCAAATGATATGATTTCACTACAGTTTTGTTTATTTGAAATTATAATCAATATTATAATGACTTCTATTCGATTAACAATTGATTTGATATTTATTTGTTTTAAACTAATTTATGGCTCCATTTCTCAAACAATTATTAAATAATCCAGACTTCTGTCAAATTCCAACTATAATTTTGTTGTTATCATTTGAACCCAGTTGTTTTTACTAGATCAACTCAATATTTACAACTACTTGAAGTTCAAGTCTACAAAATTAGACTTTTCGGCAATTTTTCTCTCAAAACGTAAATGTTTTGATAATTGAAGGTTTGAGTGAAAAAAAATTTGAGAAAACGTCAAAACATTATATGATTTATAACAAAATCAAAGCCTATCTCTTATATTATAATAAGGGCTAAAAGTATGACAAAAAAGAAGGCATTCGTGCAAAATATCTGCAATTTCATTGAAATATAGCTTTGAGATAAGAAATTAAAATTTTTTGATAAATTATCCAACATTTCAATAACTGATAACAATTATTGACAAACATTTCTGATAAAAGATTGAACCCGAATACAGAATAAATTTCAAAACATATTTCTATAATTAAATTATGAAATATTTTTATTACTCGCCATAAAAAAATCCAGTGATTTGTCTTTGAATTATGAGCTTAAAAGGAAAGCTTCAAAATTATCATTAAATTATTGATGAAAATTAGATTTAAACTAAAATAACACGAAATACAGATAATTATTATAGAATTTACATTCAATTAGCACTGAATTTTGATTTGAACAAATTTGAATAGATAATTTTTCATCACACTCATGTCTAGAATCAATTATTATTCATAGACATTAATTTGCCTTTTACATATAATCTTTCAAGTTTTCAAATTAAAAAACAAGAATAAGAATAAGTTGTGAATAATTTTTATCCATTTTATTATTAACCAAAACCACGAAATAAAATAACAATGAAGTAAATCGAGTTTACAGTATATTCGAGGAAATTCAGTAATAAATGTCTTCTAAATTAAGAAAGTTTGGTATAATTAACTCGAAGGACATTTTCATTAGAGTGATTCGAAAAATTAGTTTTTGTCACTTAGTATATACCCTAATGTTTAGGGAAACAACAAATTGTGAAACTTCTGTTGAAATATAACACTTTAGGAGTAAGTCATAAAAAATTTAGTCAAAATAAAAATTATTGTTTGAATTATTCAACACTAATATTAGATATTTTATTGATTTAATACTTCAATACTTACATAACATTTTGTTGACAACATTTTAGACTTTAGCGCCAAAAAACGTGGAAATAATGGAACCGATAAGTATTGAACTCTTTTTTCAAAGAACAACTCGAACTGCATTTGTTGTGGAGATCAGCACAAGAACTGTGATTACAAGAAGTGAACGTAAAAATTCTTTATTCAATAGATAGAGACCTAATTTATGAGTGGATGTGGAGAAACAGCTCCTCATACAAGAGTGAAGTCAAGGTTAAGAATATATTGCGAAGAAGTTGTTGGGAGTTGTTTGCAATCACAGCCTAACCAGTGTTTGGATCGCATTCAGACTCAATATATACCCAATGCTTAATAAAAAGACTTTTGGCTCAAACTTTTCTCTTTTCCATCCAAAAAATTGCAGCTCTTTTCTGAAGCAGCAAATGCTGAGCACTTGTTCCGCAACGTTGAGCCCAGTCTACTCCTAACTATGGCCTTAATTTACCCCAACGCCTATTTAATGCCAACTCAAATACATCAAGATCAAAGTATTTTTCAAATAAACCAATTGCAATTCGCTCATGACTTTTGAAATTTAATACAACATTAGATTAACTTTAGTTTCGACTTAAGTCGTGATCACATTCTCAGTAAAGTTTTCGCATACTTTATAAGAATATTTCAAAACAAATATATTATAAATTGCATTAAAGTCTCCACTGATTTACGTGAGAAACAGTTGGTTTCAGATTCAAACTCAAGAAAAAAAGCTTTCATTGGCTTTGTTTGCAGTAATGAATGAAATTAATTCTTTAAAAGTGTTTTTTGTCTAAAAATATTTCTTCGCGAGAAATATGAGATGCTGTGCAACGAAATGCATATTTCATACACCTATTCAATCAATGTCTTGTAGATTATCTTCGGTTAAACTCGTGTTCAGCAGAAGTTGAATGAACTGAAAGTCATATACAAAAGAAATTAATGATTAAAGCTTTGAAACAGAAGTTCATCACTGGTTCGGCCAACAAAGAGGACGGACTAATGTACTCAACAAAACTTTATTATTGGGTCAATAATTGCATAGAATTGGGTGATATCTAGAAAAAAATCAATAAAATCAACCAAAATATGCCATAAAAGCGATTCAAATGCATTGAATTGATATTAAAATTTGAATAATGAATATTAAAATCAATTTTCAAAATAAAACTCATTAAAGTAAATGAAAAATTATTTATGACTTCTAATTGAAAACATTAAGGCATTATTTGGAAAGCTGTTGAAAATTTTGTTGATAGTTCACTTGATTAATCGAGCTCTTCAAAGAATGGTGAGTTCACCAGGCTATTTATCACTTATTCCCATTTCATATCGCATTTATTATTTATTAAAACTTGAATTTGAAGATACGGTAAAAATGATTGAATGGTTTAAAATTTATTTTAAAACATTTGAAACTAAGATTTCATATGTTTTGACACTTTTATGCTTTGAATGGAAATCAATTCGTAAAAAATGATAGATTAGATCAAAAACTTATTTTTCATGAATACCGAACTTGATTATAGACAGTCGCATATTCTGAAACTGAAAACTTCATAAATTCATTGAATGAAGCGTTAGATGCCTTGAATAAGAGCACCGGACAAAAGACGTTTACACCAATCAATTCGATTGAAGAGCTCAGGGATGGAATGCTTTTGGCGACAATTATCGAAAAGTTTGAATACGTTTGCGGCAGAAAAAGACGGGTCAGAGAGAAAAAGTACTACCAATTCATTGAGGACTGGTTTGTATCAATAGGAGACATGCCTTACATTCCACACTACGGAAAGTTTGTCAGACATATACTCAAAGAATGTGGCGTCGATTTAATTGCAAATATCTTTGGAATCGCTGCCATTACTATGTTTAACAATAGACACGAAATATGGCAAACATTTAACGTCGAGATATTCTTCTTATGTCTCGGAGAACCTCTTATACCGAAAATCAACCGAATTCTGAATCAGAATCTGAATATCGAAAGCGACGAAAAGTATGCGATTGTCGTACAGAACAGACAACTCGAGAAACGGATCCAATTCTTGAGCCAAAAACTGGAGGAAACCATCGAAAGAACGGATAGAGAACTGAAAGACAAAGAGTTTGAATACGAAAACAAGTTATCAGAACTGAAGAATCAGTTGAATGAAAAGGAGGACCAAATTTCTCATTTCAAAAATGAAATCTTTAATTTGAGTAAAACTATTGAAGTGTTGACAGAAGAAAATTTGACTAAAAATACCAAAATTGAGTCATTAAGAGATCTAATCAATGGGACCGATAAGACATTGGTGTCAATCGACGAATTGTTTTCTCTCAAACAAAAGGTCAGTTCAATGCAAAACCAAATGAAATTAATATCCACTGAAATGGAGAACAAATTCAATATAACTAACAATCAGGTAATTGAGTGACAAAACAAAAACAAGTAAACGACTGAAGAATTAATTAGATTTTCTTGTTTTTGATTTTCAATAATAAAAGATTGAAAACAACATTCAAATCTGTAATCACCAAGAATTTACATTTTACGCTCTAATTACATAGATTATCTTTTTCATTTTAGTTAATCCACACGATTCAATATATTCATTAAACTTTTTTCCTAGCTCAGTGTTGGAATTACAGAATTCTGTGTTTATCCCAATTTTTAAGTATCATCTTTGAAAATTCTAATATTAGATCTTGGTGATTGTTAATTATAATTTTATTCAAAAACTGAAAAACAAAACATCAAGTGCTTTGTACGTGAAGTTATATGTCCTTGACTCATTAGCTTTTTTAACAAAATATTTGTCATAATTTGATTTATTATTTGGACTCAAAAATCAAAGCAAATAGAAATCGATAACACAATAAATAAATTGAAATTTGATTTAAACGTGACTTTATGTCGAAATTGAATTTTTCAAATCACAAAATAAGGTTAATTTAATCGGTGACACAATTCCTGAATTATTTGTTTAAAGAAAAAAAATATCAAATATAAGTATAATCTTTTAAAATTAATTGTTTTCTTAAAAGTTCAAAATTCTTACTTAAAATAACAGAACCTTTTTTTAAAGTAAAAACTATTATTTCATTATTTAAATTGAATAAAAAGCAAAAAGTTGTCTGAAATGAATAAACACATAATACTGGATAAAATTATATCGATTTTTCGAATAATAGAAATCAAATGATAATTAATTTGTGAACTCATTTGTGTAGCAATGGATGTGTTCGTGCATTTAATTTCACATTTAATTTAATTTAAAGCTTCTAATAAATAATAAATGTTTGAAACAAATATCGATTATTTGTTAATAACTTTGAATGTGAAGAACAGAAACAAAAATGCCGTCAAAAGTGTATAAAGAATACAAAAGTTATACATTCAGTGAAAGTCCGGTCCAAGAATTCAATTGTCTTGAGTTGAAGCCATTGAATGAGAAGGAAATCTACCACTCATTTGAAGTCATTCCATACAAACCTCCGCCCATATATCGGTCATCCGTCACAATGTTTCTGACAGAGAAGAGGAAAGTACCCAAAACATTGATTATTCCCATCCAAAGAGAAGCAACTATTGACAGTGCTCCGCGAGCCACCAAGAGAAGCTCATACAAATGCGTTAAGTTTAGCCTAGATGAGGCCATTGATTGTTAAGCTATTTGCTGTTAATTCCTTATAGAATTTAACTTCATATAAGTTAGTGATTCTAATGAATTGAAGCTCGATATTAGTTTTTTTACCAAATTTCACTCATAAAAGATTTATAATTGTAACTAGCTTCAATTCATGTAGGTTAGACTTTTCTTTGTTCCAATAAAAATGATTTATCTTGCCAAATTTAAATTAATTTACTTTCTTTGACATTTCTCAACAAATGAGGGAATATTTCACAATTAAAACATATTGAGCATTAATTGTGATAGGTTATCTCTGAAATAATACTTTATTACGTTTCATAAATCTTTTCTTAGAACAGATATCTGATTATTTGGTTATCTAATGATTTTCAGTGTAAATTTGTTGAAATTTGATAGGTAAGCAACTTGTTGTGTAAACCCAGTGTACTTTTATCGCTATCACTATTCATCTGATCCGTTAATATAAGAAATCTGTTAGACTTCCCATCAATTTTGCAATTTTCAGTCGATTTACGTAAAAATGTTATCTTTTGAAAAGTGATAAAACATTAGACAATTGATAATAACAAATATCACTAATATTTGCTGCTTTCCACTGAGTCTTATGACAAGATAAGAGAGTCAGAGATCCTTTAAATATCTGTATTAAAAACATCTCATCTTATTGTTTGCGTTAAAGTTTTTGAAAAATGTTTTCTTATATTTATTTGATTTCAGTTTTTGTAATATATTTGAGTCGGACTTCATTTGCAGCCAAATGTTCGACGGCTTATGACTTTGATTACATATTACTGGCCACTCAATGGCCCGAAAGCTTTTGTGAGACAACGTCTTGTGCCGTGCACAAAGATACTTGGTCGATTCATGGTGCGTGGCCTCAGTATAACAGTGGTCGGTGGCCACAGAACTGCTGTTTTGACAAAGCATTTCGTCCCAATCAGATCGAATCAATCAAAACTGAACTTGCTCAATACTGGAAAACTCTGAAAAGCGGTGCAAGTAATAACGAATTCTGGTCTCACGAATGGACAAAACATGGCACCTGTGCTAAGAACTCAGCTCTACTCAATGGGGAACTCAATTATTTCAAAAATACTTTAGAAGCCTTCAAAATGCTGTCAATAGACGAATGGTTGTCCGACGCCGGCATAACCCCATCCAATACCAAAATGTATTCCATTACCAATTTTCATGCGGCGCTCACCAAAGGTCTAGGATTTAGGGTTCAATTGGAGTGTTTGGCCAAAAAACATGGCGACTCTCCCATCATCGCTGAGATCAATATTTGCCTGAATAAGGATACACTCAAACCGTTCGACTGTCCCTACGTTCAAACTGACGAGAAGTGTGGCCGCAATACGATCGCATACCTGCCCTCTAAAAATCAAATTTAATTTATTTTTTAATAATTTGTAATAAAAGAGATTTTATTTATTAACTGAAAAAAGATTACATTATTTTTCAAATGAAGTTCTGATCGAAAATGCATTTTAAATAATAATAAGAGTAATAAATAATTCCCACAAAAAGGCGTTCATTTGAGCAGATCTTCAAATTCAACAGTTTTTTCAAATGGAATAACAGAGGAATCGCTTTAAAAGATGTCTATAAATGAGTGACTTATAAAAAATTAAAGCAATTTTGTGAAAAAATATATCGTTTTGTCAATAATTACAGCAATAGTTATGGAAATCACGACTCAAATCATTTTTTTCTTCAATATATTAACCGTTATATCAGACGAATAAATATTATTATAATTTCGATATTGAGCTCAGGTTTGAACAACAGTTCGGACCAGTGATTGGCAGAAAAGACTTAAACGGCGGTTCATTTTTGGACCAAAATTAACTAATTGTTTGTATCGTTTAGTTTATGCTAAAGAATTTAATCGGAGGAATACTTTGTCAGACCCTTTCTCTGTCAGACCCGGTTCTCACTGTCTGTTATGGATACAAATGGAAGTAATCGTAGAGATATTATAGAAAAGAATGAGTAAAATGTAAGAAACCATTGTGACAATCAATTAACCAATAATTCTCAATATTTTAATAAAACAATGCTTCGAATGGCAGTTATAATGAGAGGAAGGGTTTTAATGATAGAAATTAAGTTCATTTTAATTGAGTTTCGTTACAATAATTTCATCCGAATTATTGCGAGAATGAGAGCGAAGTCTTTTTTCGGAAAACATTCGTTTAATGGATGCGTTTGTATTGCAATTTGGAGTCAGAAATCGCTCGATTATATCGGGTTCAGAGCTTAGGGGTCGTTTCAATTGGTTTTGGGGACGACTATCAGCTGATACTTCACTGATTAGAACGATATCGTCTTCTAAATCGTTGGCGAATTTCTTGGGATTCAATCGTAAGTTTTGGTCATTTATTCGTTTGACAGAAAGGGAATCGCTTTTCCTGTCGACAGCACTGCTATTAATTATGCTGCTCTTGTTGTGAAGAACCGCCACTTTTTGAATCTGTATTTTGTCTTCAATTTGAGTTCTAACCTGAAGTGAGTTATCGGGTGCTGTAAAGACAACTGTGCGGTCCATGAATTGTGTGTTGAACTGACTCCCGGCTGACGATTGGCTTGAAATATGTTCGACAACTTGAGTGATGTGACTACACTCACAGCTGCACTCATAATGACCACAGAGACAGCTGACATCTCCAGAGGCTATTATCTCACTATTAGTCGAATGGATTTCTTCTTCATTGAAATTACTCTCCGATTGGAGACAGAAATCCGAATCATTATTACTCGACTCCTCTGGAATCGATTCTTCATCGGAGTCACGACAACTGTGACCCCATTCCGGTTCTACCAGTTCTAGACAACAGGGACAGCGGGTTATCCTGTTTTAGGAACACATATATCGTTAGAATTGATATAAAACATTGATTTTCAGACAAACAATTGAAAGCAATGAATGACTAAATAGAGGTCTAAATAAACAAAAGACTGAATAGTTTTGAGTTAATTGAGATCAAAGTCAGAGCCCTTATAACAAACGGTTAATTCTACGCACAAAACAAACAGAAACGGATCAGCACTGGTGTCAGTGCTGTTCATACTTCGCCACTTCGACATCGATGCGCCGGCAGTGCTTCTTAACTAATCTGGACTTCCAGTTGAGTCCAGTGTCGAGACGATAGTATCTCTCGAGGCGTTGCCTTCTGGAAAAGGAGTACTGATGGCTCTCATTCCTGGGGCCCCACATTCTGTCAATTCCTGCAAAACCAGTGGTGGAGCGCGTGATTCGAGTCGAGAGTTTGGTGTTTTGAGGCGCAGACACCGAAACGATATCCTTATGTTTGCAGTGATTTTCTATTCTATTTTCGATATATTTAAAGACTTCGACTGCACTCAGAGATGAGTTCTCTAATGAGAGGCGAACTCTGCGGCCCATAATCGACGATATTTCGAACGAATTGGAATAATTGTCTAATTCTTGTTTAAGTTCTTCCTTTTGTAGTCTTTGGTTCTGTTCCTGACTTTTCAATCGTCTGAACTTTTCTTCTTCGATGGTTTGTCGCTGTTTTTCAGTCATAAGTCTTTTGTGGAGTTTTTCTAAATCTGACTGAATTTTTTGCCGAATCACTGAATTCATGGGAAGGTTTGCTTTGAATTTCTGAAGCCTATCGTTGTAGTGCTGGGCTTCTCTAAACCACTGAAGTTTGCGTTCACTCAATGCCGGTCCCATATTTGGCACAGTTCTGATCGGCTCTTTAAGTAACTGTTTGAATAAATTGCAATTAGCTAAAAATGTACAAGATGCTCATCCAACTAGATGGTCACAACCTTCACTGATAATATACTTTTGAGTTTACATTGTTGCTTCTTAGGATTAGAATTCTGCTAATTTCAACAGTATCTATATTTTATCTAGGTAATAAACATCTTGGAATTACAGGCTAGATATCGAACCAAGCTCATTCAATAACGCCATTAAAATCATGATTAAAATACAATCATTTGAACAAATAATATGAATAATTAATGAATGACTGAAATATCAATTGAATTATGACTTAAGATTCATACTTTCAGATTATTCTATCAAATCTCAATCCAAATCAAACAACAAGTTTGGATCTCTGGACTTGTTGTTGACCTTCAGCTAGAGTTCAGGTGTGGTTCAAATGCATAGACCTGTCCATCATTTTATAAATACATTTATTAAATGGCAAATAATAACTGCAGTGAAAAACAAAAACTATTGTTTCATAACTTATTTTCATACAAATAATTGAATATTTTGTAAAAATAACGAAAATTAAGTCAACTTATCCTAAAGTATTCAAAAATATTGAAGATTGTCGGGTCAGGTGGGCGCAACACTTTCATAAAACAGGATTAGGTCAAAATGAGTGGGTTTGAAACATGCGGGTCAATGAACAAGGCGATCATTTAAAGCACTTTCAATTTTAAATAATACTAGTTCATTTTTGAATAACTCAATAGTTAACAAGAACAATGGCTAATCGACAACTAGAAAGACCTCTCTCTCCTAGAATTGAAACCAATGGAGATCTCTCTTAAAATCTTGCTTTCAAAGAATGTCATTGAATATCCCAAAGGAATGTCATTTTAAAATGTAATTTCAATGGACAGGACTGCAGACTCTACCCAAACAACAAGTATTCAAAAGCAAAGATTAAATTCCAATGAGAAGCTCCAGGAAATTAATTTCTAACACCTTTTACAATGAGACTAAAAAATTTACAATTTTCAGGAAAATTTTCAAAGAAATCAAAATTGAAATATAAGTCAAACGTTTAAAATACAGTCATTTCAATGAATTAAAGATATTTTGACTTTTAATTTAATAATTTTAATGCGAATGCGTTGCAAATGTTGTGCAATACTTGTGAGCAGTCTTACAGTTTGAGCACAATTTTATAATTCCGGGTATTTTCCGTTTCAGATTAGCTAACATTTTGATGTATAAACCAATTTATAGTTCACTTAATTTTTTCGGTCAACCCTTTTGTAACTAAAATATTTCAATTAAATAGTAAACAGAAAGCAAACGAGAAATTTGTTTAACTGAGTAACTACTGGTGTGCAGCGGTTGTGCAGCGACTGACACACAAACATGGATTTACTTCAGATTGATTTCATTACTGGAATTCCTTCAGATTAGAGGTCAGGTCACCGGTTATCAAATGTGTCGAAATTAATCAAAAAATGATTTTTTCTTCAAATCAATGCAAAAACTATAGAATTTATTCAAAGGTATGCCTATAATAATGCATTACTACAGAAGGCTTTCCTCAGAATTTCAATAATTTTTGTTCAAATATTGTTCTTCGAACGAAATTAATGGCAATTAAAGAGACAAAGAATGCAATTATAGAAAATACCTTAAAATTGGCCAAAAGTAGACTTCCCTCTGAATTGCAGTCGGGTTTAGGAATTTTAGTCACTTTCCTGAGCGGCCAACTGTTTTGAAGCTCTACTCTTGGCTTTTGTTTGAACTGATCGGTGCGAATAAGATTGAGGTATTTGAAGAATGTCTGGTCGTCCATACAGTCAGACTCAACATCTTCGGGCGGTAATGTTGTGTGACTTCGGGTTCGGGTCGAGACTATCACTGGCGGTGATCGAGTCATCGATTGAGGACACGGTTGTGTCCATAGTCTAAGTTTTGTTGGCGAAGATTTAACGGTGAATTCGGGTGAAGACTGACTGGAAGTAAAAGAGGAAGTAGTGGTCGCACTGCTAACCGATGGCTTCGGTTTATTGATCATAACGTAATGGGTTTGAGTTTTAGAGATAATGTTGTGGTGAGTCTTGATTTGTGTTGGAAGTGATTCTGACGAACAGCACGAAGACGTCGGATTCAACCACATCTGGCCTGACATGAATGAGGAACTACTCTGTGATGGAGACCGACCGCTATTCACAACAATCACATTTGTCTTATTCTCTTTAATCAGAAGATTTTGACAATTTTCGGAATTTATGAATTTTGGTGAACCCAAGGCTGGGATCGGTGTTCGGACACCAATGGCCGGACGGGTAGCCATTAGTGTAGAGCTGTACTCAAAATTAGAATCTTCGTCATTCATTGCATTATTTGATGGTCTGATGTCATCGTCAATAACAATGGTCACAATTCCCGAAGCATTTGTCTCAACGATTTGACTGTTGATAATACGCGAAGACTTTGACGAAGACATCACTGAATGTGTTTTGCAAACAAACCAACAGAATATCAAAGCAAATGTCAATAAACTTGAATTTGTTTTGCATTCAAACAATACTATGTCTGCTCTCAACACATATTCTGCGCAAAAGAAGATAATTATTGGACACAATCTGCCGATTAGTATCGAAACTGATCCCAATCACTATTGAGATAATAAAGACAAGAATTTGTGTCCATTACTCGACTCAACCATTAATTACATGAAAAGAGCGAATAATACGAATTCTATGCCATAGAAAGACTATTAACGCCAAACAGAGTTGCAAATAAAGACCTGTCCTATCGTTAGAACGGCTCACAAACGACGTACCTCTCGAGTGATGTTTGACTGCCTTACAAACACTAATCCCTACTCTTTCTCCCGCCTCACTCACTACAGCCGAGAGCCCAACTGCTTAAGAAAACCTATCTGTACTAGATCAGACAATTTGCACTGGTCTGGTCAACTAACCGATTCGAGTAGACACGCAATAATATTGCAACATGCACAAATTCAACATGTGAATATGTTTTAAAGGATTACTCACACCTGGAATCTTGATCTCATCGATAAAGCATCTATGACAAAGCATCTCTAGAATGAAAGATCTGACACATGTGTTGGTGACGCCCATGAAGTAGTCAAACGAGACCCTTGGCTAACCTGTTCAACTCAACTTTGTTAAAACAAATCAGTTTTGCACTAAACTTGATATTCAATTCGCTTTTGTCAGCTTTATTTCGCTTAATTAATCAAAATATGAACTTGATAAGAAAGATCAAAAAGAGTTAATCAAAGTTGAGTACAGAATTGGCAAGACTTGAGTCTTCCTACCCTCAATTCATGAGTACGTCTTTTGTGAGTGGCGTCCATTCTTCTGTCAACAACCGAAGAACTCATTTCTCACAAAATATAACGTTATTTATGTATGAAATTAAAGCTCAGATTTTAGGCATAGTTTGACTGAAATTAATATTTCATTAGTTTTTACGACAAAAACAATAATAAAATTTAAGAATAATTTCGGTTTAATTTAAAACTCATTTCAGCGAAACATTTAAATTATTTAATTATTTATTTATTTTCCACAAAATGAGTGCAAATGAGTACTAAATTGGGTTTAAAGTCCGCAAAATGTGAAATATTTATCACTTGATTTCCTTTAAAAATCAGTGAAAACTTGAATTGCATTTCGATAGTCGACTGAAATACGAGACCAATGTTACCGACGTCTGGCTATTTCCGTGACATTATCTGTCCATTTCTGAAGAAAGGTTTGTGCGAACGAAAGCACTGTCACTATAGACACGACCAGAGATATGAAGTTAAGGCCTCGACATCGAAGTTGTCATCTAATGAAGCCGTTCCTGACTACGTGCCGACACCGGTATCGAAGCTCAAGTCGAGTCGGAGTCAGTCCATCGCTGACGACAACAAAACTATAAGCAGTGATATTAAGCCGAAAACCAAATTTCAGAATATCTATCAAAATATACCCGAATATAAGCCGACGCCAATCAGTCAACTCAAGAGACATATCGGAGGCTATTCCACCAATGAGTCCACTGACCAAAAGCCAAAGCCTTTTAGATCTTCTTCTGATTCTAATGAAGACATTTCAAATGGAAAACAGAAGAAAATAACCGACAAATCAAGAGATAAATTAAAGACTAAAAATGTGATCAAAACTAAAGAGTTGACCAAAAGTGAGATAAAACCCAAGAAAAGTAAATCTTCCGATTCGTCTGAAGTGGAAAAAAGTCCTAAAAAGAAACAAATAAAAAGCTCTGACCAGAGCTCTGACTTTGACAGTGATTTCAACGAAGAATTATTTCAAAGCCTTAACGAAATCAGTTCTTCCGCTCGAAAGAAGTCTTTCGACGAAATTATTGGAACTCCTGTTGAGAGCTATGAAAGTGTGACTAAAAAAGTGCGGATCGCTCACCAAAACATCTCAAATGTGGTAATTATCCGATTCTTAAGTGATTTTTATTTCTAATTGTCTTTGAATTTGAGTTTTCAGACATTTTATTGTCTCTTAATTTCATTCGAATTATTCGTTAAATTATTTTTTCGAATCATCTGTTTATCAAATATTTATGACATTTTGACTGTCAGTCCACTTGTTATTCAACAGAGATGTGCAGGTCTTTCACCCCAATACGGCTTTCAGTTGTTTTGGGGGAGGGTTCCAACAGAGTGTCTTTGACCTCACTTTAAAAAGGGTAAAATTAGGCCCAAGTATTGTCTCAAAATTTTCAGAAGTCTCTCCAAGATATTCAATGCCTATAATTTTAACCGGAGTCGGGAATTACCGGCTCAACAATTAAGTGAATAGACCCCCAATTTTTATTGCCATGGTAAAGATAATAGATGTGCCTCTCTTTCATATCTCTTTTGTTGTGTTTATATCACAAAACTTGAGCCCATGTTATGAGTCATGCAATCAATGATGACTGGACTTAAAGTTATTCATTCAGTGATGAAATCATTGAATAACTTGCAATCATTTGCTTCGATCGTTGAAAAGTTTTTTTTTAAATTTTCAAATCATCTCATAATTCAATTCTTCGGAAAATAACTTTTTGTTCAAAACTATTGTCAATCGATTGATAGATACCAAAGAAATCGGAGAAAAAGCCGTTGAAATCAACGCCTTCGCAACTAATGCATCAAAGGTTTGCCATTCAGGCCAACAAAACCGACTCCAGTGATAAAATAGAGACCAATCCTGTAATTAGTTTTTGTTATTCTTTTGCTCAACAAATGGATAGTAATTTTGTTAATTGCTTTTAGACTTTAAACAGTAGTAAAGTGCGAATCGCTCACAAACCTACTGTTGAGTCCAAAGTGGACAACGAATCGGTTGGAAGCAGTGTTGGGAAGAAAAGGATCGCTCACAAGCCGATTACCACCAAACGTCCTGTTCTGGTGGGCGCTGTCGGCAATAAATTACCGCTAAAACTAAGACAACTATATTTAAATAAGTTTATTGACGAATATCTTACTTTTTCTACCGAAGAGGAAGCCTTCAAACGAGTAATTATAACATTCTTTCGAATCTCTTTTTTATTTACTTTCAAATAAATTGAATATTAAATGATTTTAATTAATAACTAATTAATTATTCATAGAATTAATTTTTGTTTAATTAATTAATTGAAATAATTTTTGTGTAAACATATCTTTTATTAATTATTAGAAATTGAGATAAATTTTTATGCATTTATTTTCTAAAATGATATGCAATCAAAAGTATACGACTAGTGTTTCAGTGGTCATCATATTTCTGCTTCAGAGCCTAGACTCGATAACTACTGAAATATTATCAAATTTCACTAAATGTGGTCCAAAAATAGATTGTCTTCTGATTGTGTGGTTTCAGAACTAATTGTTTTGTTATTCTATCGAAAAATAGGGATTAGAGTCAGAGAAAGCAGTTTACGATCGAAGCAAAACTGAAAGCATTTATAAAGTGCTTTCAGTACATGAAGTCAAGAAGATTCGCAACGAATCCGCCATTAAGAACAGTTCGCCCTCTAAGAAGACACTGACCTCTGATGAGATGAAGAAGTTTGGGAATCAAGTGGTTTCTCACGAGGCTATACTCAATGGCAAAATTTCGGGCACTTTTAGTGTCGAAAAAAGACAAAAAGCAATGACTGCCGAAGACCTGACTGATGTCGAGTTATATAAAATGCTATTAAAGTATGTAATGTCTGAGAAACAACTCAAAGACTATGGCTATCCCCGACCCGACCCATCGAAGAGAGACTGCGCTCTTTTACCTAAACTAGAATCTCATAAAATAAGAAATAATTACGAGTCTCGGCTCAGGTACTGTTCCCGCTGTCAGAAGATGTATACCGTCGATGATAATGAGATGCCGGACAATAAAGAGGTCTGTATCTACCATTCGGGCCGACTATGGAATGAAAGGTACAATAAAAGTATAGAAAAGAAGTATTCCTGTTGTAAGAACGACATCGGCTCCGGTGGCTGTTGTTCTAATAGCTATCATATCACCGATGGCTTCGATAGACCCGATTATTGCGAAGGATATGTCAAAACACTACCTCTGAAACCATCCCCGCCTTCTGGCTATTATGGAATTTATGGTCTCGACTGCGAAATGGTATGAAAATTGAATTATTTAGTAAAATAATTGATTGAACTGTCATTCAGTGCTATACAACCCGTGGACTGGAGTTGACGCGAGTGACTGTCGTTAACGCAAAGTATCAGACTATTTATGAAAGTTTAGTAAAGCCTTCGAATCCAATACTCGATTACAACACTAAGTTCTCCGGCATTAAAGAGTCGGATCTGAGGAAAGTGACCACAACTATAAGTGATGTCCAGACAAGACTTCAAACTCTTTTTAACGACAAAACTATTCTTATCGGTCATAGTCTAGAAAGTGATTTAAAAGCCCTTAAACTCATACATAACACAGTTGTAGATACGGCACAACTCTTTCCTCATAAGAGAGGTCTTCCATACAAACGAGCTTTAAGAACACTGACCGCAGAGTTCCTCAAAAAGATAATCCAAGACGACGGTAATCACTCCTATTATTCTCACTTCTATTATGTTTTCAAAACAATTTGCTTTCAATTCTGTGCACAGTCGAGGGTCACGACAGTCAAGAAGACGCGACGGCAGCTCTTAAACTAGTGCTTTGGAAAATAGGCGAAGATTTGAAGAAATTCAAGCGTTAATTCAATTATATATTTGTTAATTGTTTGCCATTTGAAGTGTTAACCCATTTATAAGTATTTTAATTAATTATATATTTTCTCAACAATTATGTAATCGATAGTAGAAATTGATTAGAGTTTAGAAACATTTTTCTCATCAGATGTTCACTATTTAGCCGATAGTTTGTCTCATTTTGTGAACAAATAATTCTTTGTTTTCTATGAAACCATATTTTAATCATTTATTTATTAATATTTAAATTAATGATTATATTTGTAATTCAAATGTAATTTAAAATTAAATTATTTTTCATCAATAAATTGATTGAAAACATCACTTATTTCCTAAATTTTTCTGAAAATTGGATTATTGACTACTAATTATAGACCTGTGCTTTTGGGCCATTGACAGCACTAATCATCAAAATATGTTTGCATTTTAGTATCTTATTTGAAAAGTTCGTGGAATACTCAGGTTCTCAGTGCATATTGATAAGCAAGGAAGATATACAAGCTTAATTAAGCGGTGAAAAAGAAATCCTTATTTATTAAGAAAAATCTATTTCCAGATTCATATCCAAAAGTACTCTAATTTTTAAAACATTAATTTTGAATTTCTTGTATAAAATCGATAAAATCCCAGACAGTAATCCATCCCAGGCTAGAAATCGATAATATATAATACATGTATATTTGTATATAGTTTTTAGTCCCACATTGAATCTCTGAGTGAATCCCCTTGCACATTATTGTTATTTATTTATTTATTTTATCTATTGATTGCAGAGAATATTCTGGTGATCTATAAATTAGTTCATTCGTTACATTTATTATCAATAATTATTAAATTGTAATCAGTCTGTGTCTAAGAACAGGTGCAAAACTGAGACATTATATCAATATTTCTATTATTGCCTCAATTATCAAACAAAAATATATTCATTTATTATCAAACTTCAATTTCGAGAGCTTTGGTCCCCAAACCCCCACATAATTGATTGGTTGAAAATTTCTTCAAAATATACTAAAAACACTGCAGTTTAGAACAAAAGATAGCAAATCCCATTATACCATTAAATTTTGATAGTTTCACTGTCATATGATATCAACTAAAAACTACACGTCTTTGACATTCAGTATTAAAAAAAGGAAAAATTAATTAAATTTTGTTTAAAATCTGGAAAATTCTCTATTTATTAAATGATAGCATTTCACGAATTCTAAGCCCTCGGGGCAAATAATACACACTATTGGGGTAATGAATTACAAACAAAAATTTGAAATTTTCGTCAGATCTGCAAAACATTGGAAACTATTGCATACATATTGCTAGTTAACTATGGAAATACCTGCGC
>JAQFXL010000019.1:0-51100 GCA_034693445.1 Edwardzetes edwardsi | reverse complement strand
TTGCTCCCGTGCGGAACATCTGCGGTCACCTGTATTGCATGAGTTGTTTCCATCAGATGATCAATTTTCTGATGTATGATAGTTTCGAGAGAAAGTGTTTTGTTCGCGGCCGTACGTTCTTGGCTCGCCCAGTCTCGTCAGTTTACATAAGATTGAGTGGTTTCGGGGACGATTTGTAAAAATTTGAATATTTGTCGACTTATTTATCAGATTAATCGGATGATTCGTTTTAATTGAAAATTTTCTCATATATTCTTATATCGAATAAATTGTTTTAAAAATCTCTAGTTTTTAATCATTTAAAGTTGATTTTTTTTATTTTCTTTTGATTCTTTGAGTTTTGATCTTTATATACATAGAGGGGTTAATGGAGTTCTATAGATTGACTTCAATCCTTGTTTCAATTAAATTCAACTGATGTATTGCCAACCATTGAATGAAGAAACAAATGTCACCGAATATAAGTACCAAAAGAAGTGTTTCCTTTTATTCTCATTTCTTTTGTTAAATTTTCTCAAATTTTATTTTATGACGAAAATTGCGGTTTTTGTTATTTTTCATTAATTATTTTATCAGGAGTTAAAAAGTATTGCTAGTTGTTTGTTGGCGTCCATTCTTGTGTTTAATCTATCGAACGGTCAGACCGTTAGAAGCAATGGAAAGGCATTTATTATTTATTTCACGTAAAGCTCTAAACGACTATTGGATTGCATTTTCACCGAATGAACAAAAATCGTTAAATCTTTTGATTTATAAAAATTAACTCTCATTTCTCTCTCTCTCTCTCTCTCTCTCTCTCTCTCCCTCCCTCCCTCCCCTCTCCCTCCCTCCCCTCTCCCTCCCTCCCCTCTCTCTCTCTCTCTCTCTCTCTCTCTCTGATATGCGATGAATGGAGACGAATATAAAAACAAAAGCCAAACATTTGATCCCTTTCCTTAAATTATATGATATAATTTATATCGATGGTATTGTGTTTGTTAAGTTATCTTGGTTTGAAAGCAGGAAATATTATTCATAAAATTGTTCTATACTTCATTTCCATGCTTTGATTGTGAAACTGGATCTTTAATACCAAGGTTCATTATGGTTTCAAATAATTATTGTTAGATTCTCTGAATAAACTTAGAAGAGAGTCAATTTTTGATTATGTTTTTAAAATAAACATGTTCATTCTAGAAATATTGACATTAGTAGCACATAACGTAATAATTATGCTGTCAATTGATTTTCATATCGCATGATATGAATCAATCGAAAAGAATATATTTTGTTGAAAGAGAGGATCGAAACATTGATATATATAATACCGATATGAGTGCTGTGCTCTCACTATTGGTATCGTTGGGCACATTCTTCGGCTTCAATGAGACCGACTCCAACTTTGCTGATATTTGCCATTCAGGCAGAGCTGCGGACTTTCACTGTTATTTCAAAGCAAACATACCTCAAGTGTTAGTCACACTCTTGTGTTTCACTTTAGACGATATTCTTTCGAAATATAAGCAAAATTTTAAAAATTTTGTCAAAACAGTCGAAACAATACAATAACAGACGAATCAATTCAATCGATTTATGTGTTTATAGCTTATATAAGAGCTATTCTGTTGTGAATCTGTTGTAATAACGACACAGAATAACAATAATATCGGAAATTAAACTTCTATTAAATTAGTTTTCAATGCAATGATTGACATTAATTCTGTGCTGTTTTGTGATGTGCCTTAAATCTGCACTACGTTTATACTAGAATTGTTAATAAATGTATGAAAATGAAGTAATAATATATATACTGTCTTATAATAATTTGGGTGCTTATAAACTGCACTGAGTATTGAGTATTAGTGTTGTATTGACATATTAGTGGTATAATAAATGGATGAATTCAACGTTCATGTGTTTCAGACAATAGTCTCCTATCTCTCCATTTTAGTGATTATTGACGTTTTCAATCAGACATATTAGAGGCGAACAGAATTACCTTCACTTCACTTGCATTTGACTGTAAAATATTCTGGAGATATGTTTGTGACGTTTTGATTGAATTTATATAGAAATCAAACATTTGTTGTAAACAATACAATATTATATTAAAGCGTAAAGTCTGTAATTTCAGACCTTAAGAATAACATTTAAAACTCATTAGTCGAGCAAATTTTTATTTTGCTCAAAATATTTCTTTCTCTGTGCCGTTAAAATAGAATAGCGTTCTCACAGTCCTAGTATTTTGTTGGCATTAAGTGCACAGAAGAGTTGAATCGTTAGGTCGACGCAGACCTAAAATGAAACAACTTTTGAACTGAGCAAGACTTAAGCATTTGATTTTGTTGTGTGTATACATTATTATATTTAAGTCTTATCTCAATTTTGAGTATCTATTTTGGTGCTGATGTCCTCTTCTAATAAACATATATTATGTGTCTCTGCAGAAGACTCAGTCATTTTAGTCTGAAATTGTGGAAAAAAAATTCTTGGAGTCAGACATGAAGTTTGAATCGAGTAATTATAAATCACATACGAATGCTGTGCCGAATGCTGTGCCAAATGCTAGTATCGACTCTATTTTCTACCAAAACGTATTTGAAATCTCTTTGTTTGACTGAATTTTGTTTTTCTAATTCAAGTGATTGAAGTGATTATTGAGAAACCAAAACAAAGTTTGCATTCAATGTTTGCTATGATTAGTGATATGTTTTCTGAGCAAAGTATTTGATGAATAATTTTGTTGGACACCGAACCAGTAATATATGGTTGACATCGATATCAAAACTCAATATTTATCAGTCGTCAGGAAATCTCAGAGTTTGGCAAAATATATCCCAAATATCGACTGCTGTCAGCGCTGACTACTATTTGTGAATTTCAATCAATTTTTGCCGATTTCTCAATATATTGGATATTTTTGGTTTTCTCTCAATTTTTCACAACTGATTTGCAGCCATATTTCAGACATAAAGGAAACAATAATTCATCGAAAGTACGACAAAACGCATAAATACTTATTTATTGTGAATATATTAAAGGAATGAATGAATGGCCAAAAAACGATAACATATTTCGTTTGGCCGACAGTTTTGCTGTGATTTTTTATTTGCATTTTATTCGCATATATTCTATGCGACCCTTATTTTCGTGGTCTTAAGTGAATCGTCTAATCGTTCAAAACTGTGTTTCAAATCTTGTTTCCGAATATTTTGTAAGAAAAATATGGCAAATGAACGCCAAGAAACGGAGGAACGCCAGGGAGGAATGATTCCAAGAACACTCAGTACATCAGCGCTCAGAATCAAAAACAAATATTCATTTTGGGAGAGATTGCATTCATCACCGCGAAAGAGTGGCCCCTCCGTTAGTGGGTATGATATCATTATAGCATTGCTTAGTTCCCAATTTATCACCAAAAAGACCTTTATTGAGTCTATTCCTCGACTCAGTCGTATTCTTTCTCTTGAGTTGCATTTTTCATAAAAGGAGTAAATATCAAATCTATTTTCAACTGTAAATATACTTTTAATGATGAGATTATTTTTAGTCACTCGACTCGTTCCTCATATTTACTCTTAGATTACCGATAAGTTTGCGACAAAAAATTATGTACCGACTCATCAAAAGTCAAACAAAAAAATATTCATAAATTCTGTATTTTGTTATTTGACTTTCGGATACATTTTTCAATTATTATTCTATTTTGAGTGGAAATTAGCCTTTTCTCTACTTATCGATGATTTTGTTTTTCATTTAACACTCAAATGGACTCAAATGGACTCAAATGGACTTCTTTTATGATTGGCTTCTAATATAATTTAATCAGCTTTTTGTGTAAAATCTCATTCTATTCCAGTCTTTGATTTTTAAGATTTGCTTTGGATTTACGAGTTGTGCCATAGCTATGGTAAAGCCTTTTTAAATCAGTACAGATAATACACAGAAAAGAGAAGTAAAGTGACATAAAATGATCAATAAGTTCACAGCAATGGCCATACTTTTAGTGAAAGCCTTTTTGATTTGATTCAATTTTATCAGATTCTGAGTGAAAAACAAAACTTTAGCCAAAATAATGAGTAGAAAAATAAAATTATCATTACTTTTATCATAGTTTCTAATTTGGAGACTAATTATTCCGGTTATTAACGGTTATTAATCATATTTACAATATTTAATCGCAATTCACACGATTTCGGATCCATTGACCAAATTGTTTACAATTTTCATATTACATCAAACAAATCAAATTCATATTCATATTAATCAATCTCTAAATTACTTCCTGTCCTTTATTCTTGTCTTTGCATTATTTGCCAAATTTCACAAATTAGGGGAGGGAGGGAGGGAGGCAGAGAGAGAGAGGGAGAGAGAGAGAGAGGGAGAGAGAGAGAGAGATTATTGATGAGGTTCAATTATTAACTATAAACTTAAATGTATTCGAGTTAAAAGCTGATCATTAAATTAACGATTGAATATAATGCAAATTCGCACTAAAGGTTTGATCAAATATACTAGGAAATCCTTTTATGAATTCCTATGAAATGAGTAGTCTTTTCGTGTTGATTAAAAATAGTATTAAACTTAATTTCGTAATCGAGTCAAAAATGACATTCTTATTAAAAAATGTTTTAACCATTTAATCAACGCTTTTACTGAAAGGAAAATATTTAGTTTTAAATGACAAACAAAAAGTTGATTGGCTATTGAATTACAAGACATTTAAACTAATGATACCATTCTATTAAGTGATAAATTTTATTCTCAATATATTTCTGATAAAATAAATAAATAAAATTGATATCTCTATCACCCGATCGACACAATCAGGAATTTATCACTAATTGAATCGAAAATGTTATGCATTTGTTTCTTTCCTTTGAAAGTGAATTATACAAGATAATTATGCTTTGTTTTTATTATTATGGTTATTAAATCAGAGCATTAGTACTAAATGCGAATAATTATTCAATTCCTTACGTTCGCCAAAATTTGCTAATTATTTCAAAATTAAAATTTTCCAAAAATTTGGTAAACTATGTGAAGGGATGAACAATAAAGACATTCTTTCAAATCGATAGTGTCGTCACAGCAATACTCGTACATCGCTTCGGGTAATAAAGTCTAACCTTTTTGTCTGAAATATTTGTTTTTATTGATCAAGACCTTAAACTAGGTTATTCATGCATATGTCTACAAACAACACTAGCATTCAAATTGGAAACCCATTACTGAATTTTCTGTCGATATTTAATTGAATAGAAAAGTACTGCAAATGATTTTGAATACAATTTATTTGTGCGAAATAATTGAGTTTAAGACAAAAGCACTTTTTTGTTGCAGACAACCAAATAAACGATCGATTTTTCAGTAGAAAGCATTTCCAAAGAAATTTTACAATACTTTGAACTTTCATTAGCCTTAAAAACGTCAAAGAAATTGGCGATTCAATGAAAAAATGAGTAAATTTCAAAAGTGACCCAATTTTATAAATAAAAAAAATTCTTGCGATCGTGTAATTGATTGTCAATTTGTATTTTTGTGTAACTTTTTTATTAGACTTGAATTTTCAATTACTTGTATTTCTATAAATCAATTTAAAGATAGAGTTCACTCTTATGTTATGTTTATACCCTTTAATCCACTTAAAACCAAATTGAATTACTCTGACATTTGAAGACGTTTTAGTTCCGCGCACTTTAATCAAACTTTTGGACAGAATTTAAGGTAAACTTTAAAATCACACAAAATTTAATGAACAGAGTCTGTAGTCTTCAAAACGAATCCTTTTTCGACTCAAATGACAATTCTTTTCATTTTTTTGTTTTCATATAATTTCCAATAATTTTTTTTCTCAACAAAAGTATTTAATTTTAAATTCTTCTGAGAATTGTTTCAATGAAAAGAATTTAAACCTGAATAGAATTCTCGCTCTTCCAAGTTATCTGATCTCTTCAACACTGGTAATCAGCCCTAGGTTGGCAGCTTTTTCAGTATAAATAACAATAAACTCAATTTCAAGAACCTAAGAATATTTTTTGGCTGAATCACATGTTTTTTAAATTTTATTTATTTACGACCAATCAGTTTCAAATATCTTGGATTCTGATTGAATTTCTTTTAAATCCACTACTTTTTATTCAAAGAGAATATTCAATTGCAGGCTCATTTGTTTCTATTTACGTTTGTGAATATTTCAATCACCCTGACAATTTTACTAATGCAAGTCAGGAATTCAATTGAGTGGAAATGTTTTATATTGATGACACGCTTTTAGCAGTGAAGTCTCCGAACTCATCAGTGATGAACCCTTGCAAATATTTGCCATCAATTCTCATCTTTATTCTAAATTTAAAATCTATTCTTGCCAGATGTGTTCCTTATTATATTTTCTTATATTCATATTTGAATCTTTTGTCTTATCTCTTGTTTTCACTGAAATGTTGTTCAGAAACGAGAGAAAAATTGAGTCACTTTTTTAGGAGCTCTTAATGTCGATTGAAATTTCCAGATCAGCATTGATTTCATTAGGGATTTCTTTGGTGTAATCTTTACTTTTTCTCGAGTAAATCTAATGTAATTTTATCCAAACCTTTTCGTTGACTTTCCATCGAATTCTAGAATTTTAAGTAAAATTTTGATTTTATTCTTCAATTATATAATATTATCTGACATTTAAATTTTGTGTTGAATTCAAGAGTCTGTCCTCTCTTTGAAATTTAAGTACTTTTTAGAGACCTTAATTGAATGTTCAGAATATTCTTCGTATGGAATGCTTTCAACTCCTCTTTCACTTGAGTTTTATTCGCTGAATAAAATTCAGATTCAGCTCAAGTGGTTAGAGTCCGTAGGCTGTGCCACTCTGCAGTATGAAGTATGCATTTAATAGAAGCAAAATTACTGGTCATTTGGTAATAACATTGAATTTATGTAACATTTCGGTCGTGTCTTAACGTCTCTCACGTTTTGTTTCCAACTATATTTGCGTTCAAATATTATTTTTGAGTCCAACCACTGAATTGTCTGAACACACAATACAACTAACATTTACTCGCTGTGTAAACATTGGTAGAGCACAGACAAAGTTCTGTACTGTTGTAGAGGAACGTCGTATTGCAAGGAACAGCTGCAAAAATTTCACGAATTTGATCAATAAAATAAATCGATAGAATTGTTTTCAATTATTTCTTATTAAACTTATTCCTATTTCTCAATGAAACTTTCAAAAAAATGTTCAAAAAGATCCTGATTTTAAAATATTTCAATCATTTCAAAAATATCAGATTAAAAGCAAAATTCTTTTAGTCCTTTAATTCTAAAAGTAATTTCGTAATTAATCGGATTATTATTATAATTATTATTTTGTGTTTCATTAAAAATCTGAAAAAGTAAAACAAATTACATGATAATTGATTGCAAAGACGTCTCATATTTAACATAATTTTTCTTTGTATGGACTCTCTGTCTGTTTATTCTGTTCTCCAAAGAATTATTGCATTCATTAATATAAATGTAATTAATAGAGAAATTATGGGATAAAAGCTATTCTAGAATCTGATTTTTGATTCTCTATTTAATTATACAATCATTTGGTTTGTCTCTCGTTTTCTTTACTCAATTAATTTCTTTGTTGTCTGCAATGAATGTTATTTTTGCAAATAATTTTTACTCAAATTATAACCATAACTATAATGGCGTTTCTCTGATTACAGACACGGCGAGGACCTAATCGTCACACCATTTGCACAAATTTTGTCCAGTCTTAGGAATGTGCGCAACAATTACATTCATATAACGAATGTACCTTGTCCAGTTAATAGGTGAGCTCTAACTTTATTCGCTCAATTTCCTGCAAAACACCCGAACATCCTTTGAATAGATTCACATATAATGTGTTTTTATTACCATTGAATTAATTGCATTGGTTTTGAATTATTAATTGATTGCAATTTGGTCTGTTTTTCGGGCAGTTTTGCCAATCAATCAAATTATTATTTTTAAACTAAATATTTCCAAAACTTATGTTATATTCCTTTTGCTTACAAATTAATGAATTAAATGATGTTTTAAATAAGAGTAAAATGACTATAAATGTCATTAAATGAATAATTCATTTGAAACAAAACTAATGGCACATAATATGAAACGATGACAGGCCTAAAGAAAACAGACGTCCGTCGTATACATCACTCCAACAACAACTGCAACAATCGAAACAACAGCCCCTCACCGACGATGCAGTCAATAAACTAGCGGTCGATACTCTCGAAGAACTGGACTGGTGTTTGGATCAGTTAGAAACCATTCAGTCGCACCGGTCGGTGGGTGATATGGCCACATCCAAGTTCAAGAGAATGCTCAACAAAGAACTCAGCCATTTCTCAGACTCCAAATCTGGTTCTCAAATATCCGAATACATTTTTCGCACATTTCTCGGTATTTAAACAATTGTTTAAAATATTCACAAAATTTGATTAAAACTTGAGTTTAATTTGAAGAAAATAATATTTATTCAAATGTCAATTCAGACAAACAGGAAGACTTGGACCTACCGTTTCTTAGGCTGGAAGACGGCATTGCACAACAGTCAGCACCAGGACATGTGGTGGCTACAGCCAAAGGTATATTGCCTGGCCCTTTGAACAGACCAGAGCCAATGCTGCCCAAAGCTGGCCAAATGATGTCACAAATAACTGGCGTAAAGAAGCCGTTGAGTCATACGAATAGTCTGACAAAATTGCCAAAACATGGCGTAGAGACGCCTCATGAGGAAGAACTTGAAAAAATATTGGAAGAAGTAGACAGATGGGGGTTAGATGTGTTTAAAGCGGCCCAGTACTCTAATAAACACCCGCTTACTTCTGTTATGTACACTATTTTCAGAGTGAGTACAGAATTTCATTAAACTCTAATTCTCTTATTTTAGATACATTTCTCGACTACTTATAAAAATGATTAGATTTTAATGTTTTCTCTTATATTATATAATATTTTATATCAATAGTAATGACGAGAAGAGAAAAATTGAAAACTTTTACATTTTATTCCCTAATATTTTTCATCGAAATTGCATTTTTGATGAGATATTAAAATGAAAACTATGTTTAGTATTCTTCAAATCGATTTCGAAATTTCTAATAAATGTCTTTGAGATGTAGTAAATGGATAAGACTTGTATTCACTTTCAACTATTTTTCACTTCAGATTTCATTAAATTTTTGTTTGAATTATCTGAAGAATATTCGTTTCATTTGATTCACTTAATAATTATGTTTTATTTTTCAATTCAATGAATATTTTCCTAACGAAAAGAGAAAACAAATCGAGTCTTGAAAATAATGTCATAAATCAAAAATATCTATAGATTCTAATAAGTGTTTTCCTATGCAAACACCAAATGGGCCACAAATCATATAAATTAGAAACTTTATTGTTGTTGTTTGCTTGATAATTTATGATAACTTATCAATGCCGTTCTGTTTTTATTCAATTTTGAATTTTATACTAATGTTTAATCAAATATAAAGTAATCAAAACTAATGTTATCTTTCATTAAACGATAGGCACGTGATTTGATAAAGACATTCAAAATTCCTTCGAAGAAATTCATAAACTTCATGATGACTCTGGAAGAGCACTACCTCAACGTTCCTTATCATAATAGCTTACACGCGGCTGATGTCGTTCAGTCGGTTCACGTTCTTCTCTTATCGCCGGCACTCGACGTAAGTCAAAACAGTTCCTCTACTCCTGTATTACTCTCTTCTATTAATTATTCACTGTTTGCACAGCTCTGGGATAAGACTAGAGTTGGATAGTATTCTCTGACTAATCGATTGAAACACAAATTATTTGATAAAAGAAAGCAATGATTTGTTTTGAGAAATTTGTTTTGAAATTATTGATCTGTAAAAACAAATTTTCAAATCAATTGATAGAATAGTGGAACAAATTTTATGCTTTCAATGATTTTGAGAATTTATTTATAGGAATTGAATTGAATTTCATTGATTTTCATCAAGAATTTTGTGAGAAAACTGAGAATTTAATTTAGTTTTGGATAAGAGTCACAACTAATTGAAAATATTCTGAATAACAGAAAGTTTTGTTTTTATTGATTTTTAGTCTGTTTTCACTGATTTGGAAATACTGACGGCTCTGTTTGCGGCCGCCATTCACGATGTGGATCACCCGGGAGTGACTAATCAATATCTAGTGAACTCAAGCTCTGAGTTGGCCCTTATGTATAACGACGAGTCAGTGCTGGAGAACCATTCGTTAGCGGTTGCCTTCAAAGTGCTTCAAGAGGAAGAGACTGACATTTTTGTTAATTTGAATAAAAAGCAAAGACAAACGCTGAGGAAAATGACCATCGATATGGTTTTGGCCACTGATATGTCTAAACACATGAGCTTATTAGCAGACCTCAAGACTATGGTCGAGACTAAGAAAGTGGCCGGCAGTGGGGTTCTCCTACTTGACAACTACACCGAACGAATACAAGTGCTTCAAAATATGTTACATTGCGCCGACTTAAGTAACCCTACAAAACGAATTGAAATTTATAAGCAATGGGTCGAACTTGTTATGGAAGAGTTCTTTCAACAAGGAGACAAAGAAAGGTCACTCGGCCTCGACATCAGTCCAATGTGTGATAGATTCAATGCAACCATAGAAAAGTCTCAGGTCTGCCATCACTTCATTTCTTACATCATTTACTAAAGCAAACAATTATCACATTATGTCCTTCGGTTGTCGATCTCATCAATGATTAAGAGATTGTCTCAAATTAAGATTAGTTGACGACAATTGCACTTCAGAGCAGATAGATTTGTCCAAATGAGGACAGAATATGATCGTATCTTCAATTAATATTTGAGAGCAATTAAATTAATTGAATATTTGAAATATTTCCGAGTATTTCGTGTTATTCTCTGATTTAGTATTTCATGCAATTAATGCCAATGTATTCCCAATTTCGCCCACATTTTGACATTTATTCACAAAATCATTCATTTCTTAAAATATTAATCTTCAGATAATATTCTGAGTCTTTTTCATGAATTGCAATATTTCTAATAAAAATTTCAAAAACTTTCAATTCGTCTTCAATTGGAATAATTTCAGAATTGAGTGGCAGATATCAACTTTTTATTTTTGAGCTAGTTAAAATCACTCAATTAGTTAATAAATCCAGTTTAATTAACTAATAATATATATATAACAAACCAATTTTAATTAATTAACTAGACATTTTTACTCAATCTTTAATTGATATTTGAGTCTAGATTTTTGCTCTAGCTATTTTAGTGAGTCTGCATAATCTGTTATGAAAACAGAATATCACGTTTGAGCGATAGAAATGGCAAAAAAGGACAGAAATCTGATCTTGAATTTAATGTGAGCTCTGATTGTTAGACATCGCTATCATAATTGTCGAGAGAACAGAATTAAGAGAAGAGTGAATCGAAGGGAAGTGTGCTTTTGTTTATTGGTTTGTCTATCATCTCCAACACAGAAATCCAGTTATTATCATACATTCGACTCAATGTTTGAGCTTTTCGTTTGAAAGCTTCGATCGATTTGTCCAACGATTGCATTAGTGATGGCATTAGTGATGCAAATTCGACCCCAATTCTCGTCATTCATCTTATATTTATTCGCAAAAACATTGAGACTTCTATTACCCGAGCATTATATGTGTGTTGACTCTGATAACTGTCACATTTATTTTGTTTCATTATCTTTTCCAATAGGGTTTTATCGACAGAATAATAAATATTATCGAAAAAATGTGAAATAGTGTACAAATACGACCTTTTTTTGTAAAAACCTGTTCTCAAATGTTTTTGATGTTTTCGAGAAACTCTAAAAGAGGATTATATTCTTAAGAAAAAGACATTTTAGATTCCAATGGAATTCTCGAATTTATTCCAAACTTATATTTTTTGAAAATTCTTTGAAAGCAATTAAAGAAGGAATAGTCAGTCCAATAGATTTGCTTTTATTTAATTTCAGAATTTCAATGTTTTGCTGAAGTTATAAATAATTCAAATAATGAGGATTTCCTTTTAAAGGGGAATGAATACATCGTTCATTTGTGTTTTAAATGAGCTAAAGTTTCAACAATCCCTGTTCAGTAGGAATATTAACCTTTCAAACTGAAGTGATTTGCATATTCATAAAGAGTTCATTTTGAATATCAAGAAAATAATATATAAATACTTCGTTCCATAGAGATGTGCATAAAATTTACAATTGAAAGGTCTCTAAATTTGCATATTTGTAACGAACCCAATATTTTTTGCCAAAGAATTCTTAATTAATACTATTTATTACAAGATTTTCATCTTTTTTGCTGCAAAAAAAGTTTTTCATTTAATTACATCAGCTTTTAGTTATGATATGTATTTGGTTTGGATTAGGATTTATGTTAATTTCAAACCATTCCTTTTGAGATCCAATTTGAAGAAATAATTCAATATTCCACTGAATAGTTGATTGGATCAAAATTACAATTGAAATTTCAATTAATATTCAAATTTATAACTAAAAATCAATATTTTTTGTCTGAATAGGAAAGTTTCTGGTGGGTAGGGCTTAAAATAAGAAAGCTGAACACTTTTCTAAACTATATGAGTCATTAATTCATCATGCAAATTTGTAATCCCGAATGGCCACAATTCAAAGTCCAATTTTGAAGGATGTGGATAGTTCTTGATTAGTACTTGAAAGCTTCAAATAATGCTTCCGTAAGCCTCAAAAATTCAAGTTTAAAAATCAATATAGCTTTGAATAAATTTAAAATTATGGCTATTCTACTGGCTATTCGAGATTCAAACTTAGCATGATGAATCCATAACTCATATAGTTTACAAAAGTGGTCAGCTTTCTTATTTTAAACCCTACCCACCCGAATACTTTACTATTGAGTAAAATGAAGTCAAACTTTTCAATATAATTCCGGGTGTTTTTATGCAAACCTCATTCAAAATCAATGAGGAAAGTTTTCTACTTTTTCCAATTACCCCCTATAGTAAACCTATTGTTATTAATGAATATATTGCTGTCACTTATCCATCAAAACTCTCAAGATTCTAAATTAGAAATTTATTCGGATCAAATATGACACCGAAAAAGGCAATTTTACATTCAGAGAACAACACGAATGACATTAATATTATTAATATGTTTTTGAGATAATAATTATATTACTATTGAATAATTGACTTCAATTAACATTTTTTCGGCTTTTTTATTAAAGGTTGGATTCATAGATTATATCGGTATGTATTTTGTGCTCACATTTTGACATTTATTTGCAAATTTATGTTATGTCGAGTCGATTGGGAATTAGATAAAAGTTATATACATTTTACTAAAAATAAAAGATAATAATAAAGACTGAGAAAAAAAAGAAAGAAAATTCTTAACGAAGAGATCCCAAGAAAATATTTTGACCCTAGATATAAGATATAAGAGATGAGTATTTGATTTAGTCTTTACGTCGATATTTTCGCTAAAATATTTTGTCTTTTTCATCAATTTTTATATTTATTTCTCTTTCATTCGTTCAAACATTTAATGTAAACGTATATACGGTTCGGATCGAAGCCATGGAATATAATTCTAGTCTGCGATCTCTCAGACAATGAATCCAATAGAAGAGTCACACAATAAGACAATGAAGGATGTAGTGGTTAGGCTTTACAAAAGGAGTGTTATATAGACAAACAGGAAACCCATTATTAGTTTTCATAGTCTGCAAAAAAAAACTCATAAAATATTAATTTGGTTTTAAGCCGTAATTTCTTCAGTTCTTCAAAGGATTACATCAAAGAAAACCTTTTTTGATGAAAAGTTCAAAAACAGACACAGCTATCGATTTATCACTGAAATGCCCTTTGAAGTTCACATGCAGCCAATAAATCATGAAATTATCTTTTAAACATTTGAAAAATACCGAATCATTTTTATCGTCAATCATTTTTTACTGCATTTGACGCGAACTACAAAAATCTCTTTTATATTATTTTAAGACTAAAACTCACTAATTATGGAAATTATTTTGATTTTTTATTCCGAGTCTTATCTCAACCAAAATAGTCTCAGTTTTTAAATATTTATTTATTAGTAAAAAAAGTGGTGAACTCGACAGCAATTAATTATTTTAATTGATTGGACAGATTTTTTCTAATCAAGATTAATTCTAATTTTGAGAAATGTATTTTTGTAATCCATTGAAATCAAAACAAATTAATTAAATTATTATTAATTACTCTAATAGTTCATCCATTATGGGAGACATGGGGTGATCTGGTTCATCCTGATGCTCAAGAAATACTGGATACTCTAGAGGATAATAGAGACTGGTATCACAGTATGATCCCTACCAGTCCTTCCCCTCAAGATCTCAATCCACAGCCCGAAGAGGGCGGACCCGTTCGCGATCTGGCGGCGGCCGCAGAGAAAATCAAATTTCAAATCACTTTAGAAGAACCCGAAGATGAAGAGGAAGACGAAGAGACGACAGAACTAATGGAATGAAATTATCTTCTGATATATTTTTTGATTGAAATTGAATTAGATTTTTGAAATTAAATGCGATTTAAATTGTTTTTGAATCCATTGAAGACAGACTGGGATTGAGTGCAATGAATGAACTTAAATGTGGAAAAATTTATCGATTGATTCAAACAAATACTGTTATCATATGATTAAAACAAATTATAAATTAATAGTTTATTTTATATTAAATTACATATTAGTTGTCTCTCTATCTCTCTGTTCGATATAATTAATACCATTTCATAACAAAACAATTTAGAAGTGAATTGTTTTTCACTCAAACTCTTGAAGATTTCCAAAAAAAACTCCATAATTAAAAACTTGATAAAATGTAAAGAATTTGTTCTATGAATTCACCCTAATATACATAAATAATAATAATAATAATAATTTTAAAAACTAGTCATAAGATTCATAAAAAGTTGTTATATTCTTGTGGGCTAATTGTGAAACGATATGCAAGAATAATAATATTAATAATTATGTTGAAAATGAGAATTTCCTAATTAAACAACTTTTGAAATGCAATAAAAATCAATTCGATTGAATCGATGATTGGTTTAATCGAAAATTTTGTTTCAATTATTTTGTCATTTAATTAATTATTTAAGAAAAATGAATTTTTGACTATTTTGAGACATTTAGACAACTATTACATTACTTTTGGCCACAATTCAAATAATCGGTTCGAAAAGTTATTGAACTATTGAACTTGCTCCAAAATTCCTTCTTTTGAATTTGATAAAACGAATGCATTGTCTAGACAAGTTTTATTTTGTGAGACTTTAATCCTGATGATAGTCGCATCCTCGATCAAAAGAAAGTCTAATTTACGGAATTAAATGCAATTGTAATTACTTTTTATGAGTGAAATTAAGGACTTGTTTCTATCAAAAACTGTTTTTATGATTTCAAACCAATTCAGTCTTCAATAAACAAAACTCCAAATAAGTTTCGAAACGTTTTTATTGCTATTAAATAATTATTTTTATTACTTTTTTCACAAAACTATTGGGATATTAAACACACAAAAAACTAAAGGCCTTAACATTGAAGTTAGAAAATGGCATAAAAGCAAATCTAAAAGCTGTGAATCATTAAAATCACATTCGGTTAAGTGTAATGTCTTCTGAACGGCAATCAGTCATAAATACTTCACAAGACTTAGTCTTCACTCCAATGATAAGACAGGAGAAAAAACTTTTAGTGCATTCAATACCGGTTTCACTCTTCAAGTGATAGTCGGAGTATATTTTTCGCAACTTTTCAGCCCTTCCTTTTAAAGTCTCTGACTGTGAACTGAATTATCTGATTTTCTCAGTTGACTCGAACATATTTCTGATTGCGAGCGAAGGAACTGCCTATATATTACTTAAAGTGTCAATAAATGAGATAAAATTTGAATCTTTGCTTTTGATTTAATTTCTTTAATTAATAATTGATGTGTATTTGAGTCGATATCTGTCCTAAGAACTGTCCTAGGTGCATTGAACTCAACAACAAATTATTCCTTAGATTTTTGAGATAAGAATGAAAAACGTATTAATTTTTTTTTATTCTCAACTCTTTTAATTACAAAAAGAGACGAATGTATTTCCCAGTGATGCTGAGTAAGGGTATGACCTCTAAATTATCAGAAGCTGTTAGATATATCACCATTTGATATGTTTTCAGCTATCAATTGACTGAAATGACAACAAAAGATTTTTGACGATTTTAGGAACCAATTAACAAATCTTCTCATTTGAATCCGAAATTCAAGGAATAATAGTTTTGAAAGTGTTTAATGTTGTGCTGTTTAACGTTAGCTAAACTTATTATTTATGGGTACAAATGCCCTTATAAAATTGGAAGAGTCAAATACAACTTGCTTAAACTTGACACAACTTACTTTTTTCAAAAGATTGAACAGCCCAAGTACTGACGATTACTAAAAGATGAGCGCAACTGATCCAATGCTTGACAATGAAGAGTTTCATTTGCGTTAAGCTACGCTGGAGTGCCACTATAATGAACACGATTGGTTTAAACAATCTGTTGATTATAGAGGAATGTTCATTATAGTGGTACTACAGTGTATTAAAATTCAATCCATTGTTGAAATCATAGAATAGACAGCCGGGAAAGTTATACATCAAAGTGCTATTTCGGGATTTCAATGACTGGACATCTCTGACTGACAATTACTAATATTGATAGCAAATTGGCAAATGAGTAAAACATATGTTTGAATTGAACTCAACTTGACTTTGATTATAACAGTGATGCTCATTCACTTCGCGAAGGTGAATCTGGTGGGGAAAATGACCTATTTGTTTCTTTGGAATACTTTTCCCTACTGCCTGTCCGCTTCTATGGTTGGAATTAACACAAAATCTTTAAATAATTTTCAATATTGCAATTATAATAATACATTGTTGAATTTTTCCACTTCTAATTCAAATGCAATTTTAGTATTTAATTTGATTTTAATTTAATTAAAACCATTTAATCCTTATCTTCGATCAAGTCTTCCGTCGGTGACAAAAAAAAATATGTGTTACTTGCTTTTCATATCTAATTCACTAGCATAGAGCTAGGTCAAAATCTCTTTATTGCGTACTTTAACAATAACTTGAGTGAGCATGTTTCACCTTGACATTCAACCTGTACTTCAATCATCACTGAAACAACAATTAGCATATTTATGATAATGATCCCGGTTCTAATAGCTATCCACTTGCATACACTCCAACGAAATCCATTTCAATTCATGAATATAAATAAAAATTGTTTGACACAAACAGAATGTAATCCTTTAAGTTTTTAATGATATTTTTCAAAATTAAATTACAATAAATCTTAATATAAATCAAAAACAAGTTTTCTTTAAATATTTACATCAAATATATTATTAGATTTAATGTCAGAATAAAAGATAAATTTTTTAAGCTATCCATTAAACTTATAATGAGATATAAATTACATAACGAAATGAATGTGTAATCAAATTATAAATATTTTTCATATCAAAAGTCAATTTTGATTTCAGTCAACAAAAAGGAACCGAAATTTAGTCTTTAATGAGATTAACATTAATTTGATTTAAATAAAACAGCTGTCAGTCAGTGAAAAATATATCAGATTTATCTCACTTAGTGAGCAAGGTCTCGTCTTCGTCGATGTCTTCATCGGCCATTTTAATTCTATTCTGTTCGATATTATTGCGGGTCTGTTGGGAACCATTAGTCTTGTTTTGTTTCATCGGAACGCTTTCTGATTGCTGTGACTCTAAAAGCCGCGAATAATTGCCATTCAATACAACTGCCGGCGAATTGTCTTTTACTGGTTTCTTGAGTTTTGATTTCTTCGATCTGCAAAATATTGGGGCACAACAGCAGTGGTATATCACCGCAAGTATAAGTCCCACACAAACTGATATGATTCCAGTAACTCTTAGAAGTACACGAAAGCCATCTTCCAAATAGGTATAGCCTTCTCCGTAATCGACATCAATATCGTTGAGCCAATACCACCAACTGTTATACACAGGCCATGAGTAGAGCCAAACGCCTCCAATTACAGCTCCCAGGGCTCGGCCGCCACCGAAATGAATCAGATTTAGAGTATATTGAAGTATAATATGCGGCGAATATTTCTGATATATAGTTCCCGTCGCATAAGTGCTCGCATTTGGACTTCTTTTAATCAAATGGTGACAATAGGATGTTATTCCGATCCAAGCGATTGGAAGACTAAACGCTTCCATCATTTCGAACGGAATAATCAGTAATTTCGGGTTCAATAGGTATGATATTCCCCCGAAGCGAAGGCTATAGAATATAAAGCCCAGAATAATTAGATTCACTCTTCCGACTCCATTTATTAACGACTTGGCAATGAAGGTGAAGGGCGCGGCCGCAACAAAAGTGGCGGTAAATGTCAATCCTATCCATAATTTAGGAGTTTTCATATTTATGTAAAACGGGTGCAAAAAAGTTTCCAAAAGACCCCATTCAGAGCCTAACAACAAAATCATAGGAAAGAGAAATAAAAGTCGACAAAAGGCCGACCCTTTGGTGTGTTGTCGTGGAAAGGATTCATTTGTCGGTACAATTGGTGCTGATCTGCCATCGATTTGTTGTGACACTGACTTAGAGAGCAGATTAATGGGTGAGAGCGGCATCATTATCACCAAAAAGGCACTGATTATCGCCAGTCCATCGAATACAATGATAGCGGGCGCGTAGTTTGGACCGTCCATTGTTGAAAAGTAGTCAATGAGTTGACCCACAATCGGTGGCCACGCAATCATTGGTATCATTAAAGCCCAGAGCTTAGAAAATCCGCCATAAATTGAGTCGAAATCATTAGTCATAGCGATGGACAGGGCGTCCAGAAGAGTATAAGCTGTAAACAGTGCAAAGTCTGCCGCAGATCTGATCAGTAAATATAAATAGAATGTCTGTTTGGGATCTCCTGTCTCTATAATACAAGGAGTGGGAAGTCTGAGCGGTAAGTCCTTTTCATCACTAGATTTTCGACGATGTCTTAGATTTATGTTACAAAAGACGTTACAGTTTTGGACGAAAGGTTTGCACTGAAAGTTGGAGTATAAAACCTGATTTACTAACAACGGAGGTGCCGGTCTGTATGTGCAAACCGGCAGACCATTGAATACACGATCTATGATATCGTCTTTAGAGGATTCCATTACTGGCCATCTGTCGAAACGAGAGTCGAATTGAATGACATCGCTGTCAGTTTCTGATTTGTCAGTTCTTCGCGAGGCTTCGCCCGATTCGAATGGTGTGTCGTAAACGGCTGCTCACAAATCATTTCTATCAAATAAGGCCTTATTTTAAACGAATACGACATACCTTTACAGTTATCACTCTCTGCGCCAATACTTCTGAAGCAAACGTGGATCGGATACCACGAAGAGTTATGATTCATACTGAAGGGACACTCATAGCCACATCCTGTGAATTGGAAGTTTGAGAAATTTGTGGCAGGTCTTTTTGGATATATATGACACTGGCCCTCCCAATTAGGGCACCGCTCAATATATAAAAGGCCATCAGTGCAATCAAAAAAGATTTTGGGCTGTCTTTCGGTTAATATGACTTTCGGTACAAACAGAAGTGCCGTATAAGAGATGAATGACAACAACAGACAGAATACAAGAATCACTTTATATTTGTTGCACTTATAAGCGATTGGTCCCAAACAAAGCGGTCCAATCATACTGATCAGAGCCACCATAGATGTAATCCATGCCGACTGTATTTTTGTTATACCAATCTCTCGCATATGAGCGCTCAGGTATGGAACAATACAGGCCAGAGCTGTAAGATATCGGCCAAAGCATTAGAGTTGTAAAAGCAAACCATTTTCAGATTTGATTCAGCGATGAATCAAATCTATGATTGAATTTAGACATTAATTATAGAGAGTTTCAAACAAAACCCGTTATTAGTTTCACTTCAGAAAAGATTTATTTTGCGATTTGTTTTTCCTCTGATTAAAAAACTTTTGAGAAAACTTGTATTCAATACTCATTCAGATTGAAGTCAACTTTATTTCATTATTATTAGCTATGAATCATAACTTATGAATTGTTGGGAAATTCTCCTTTAATTACTCGATAACTTACTTCTATATTGGAATTAGAATTTTAATTATATTTAGCGGTTTTTGTGGAAATTGGTTTTGCTTATAATGAAAATAAATTATCCCCGCATTTAAAGACTATCGAGTATTCATTTGAAAAGTTCGATAGTTTATCTTTTTTTTCAATTTTTCACGATTTTCCAAATCATTATCTCAGATACCAATCAAAGAAAAAAAAAATTCTCATGAGTTTTATCGCAATAATTATCAAAACTATTTGCAAATCAAAGCCTTTGATCTCTTTTTTCCTTCAATTATGTATTTAAATGTATTTTTATTGAAATTCTCGTTTAGTTCAGTAATATTAGAATGAAATCAATCATTAAAACTGAATTTAAAAGAGTCTCCAATCAAATGAATAGTTTTGAAGGAGTTTTCAATAGTTTTCAATTAGGAATCGCATGAGAAGAGAGAAAACATTAAAATTTAATGAAAATAAGTTTTGAAAAAACAAAATGACATTTCGGTTGAGAAGAAACGAAACAAAAGTTAATAATGTATTTAAAGTCAATTTTAAACAATGAGGAAACTTATGTGGAATAAATGATTTAATAATTACCCGAGTAGAAAAAACAGTTGACGACATTCAGACCGTTTCGTTTGCGTTCAATAAGTTTTAACGACATTTTCACAGAGAATGCAATTAAAATTTGTTTTGAAAATCACTTTAAATCCAACATTCAATTGCAGAACAGATTTTATTATAGGTTTGATGTGTTTTAATGATTTTGACAATTGTTTGACGCCTTCAGAGATGTTATGAACTTTTTTAAGCACTTAATGCAGAACTCAATTCTCAGTTCGGATTCGGATTTCTGTTCATTTGAGAAATGAAAGTCACGATTACTGTAAGCGGAGATAATAGTGTCTGATTCACGACCAAAGCAGGTGCACAGAGGTATCCACTGCGGGTCCAGAACTGCATTTCTTAAACTCAAACAATATTCACAGTTGTTATGCAATAGAAGTCTTGTTATGGAGTGAAAGGCACGCAACGCACACACTGTCAGAAGAATAGGTCCACAATTGTATTGAGACTCAAATTCCAAACAAACGATGTGTATGTGCTCTTATGGTGTGCTGTTCATCATATTCGTTGCACCTGAAAGTTTCCAGAACATTTCATTAAACGATTCGACCCATGAAATGATTTCTCTTGTAATGCATAGGATATAACTTAGGTGCTTAGAGAGCAAGGTCAAAGACACCAACTTTCAAATTCTCACATTAAACAAAATATGTTTAGGTGGGTATGAATTAGATTAAATTAGTTTTGAATGAGTAACTTGGCAAAAATCAAATTAAGAGTCACCATTTTATTTTGAAATAACAGTCCTTTTAAGAGGTTTGGATATCTGTACAGTTTTGTGTATCATATGAAATATGAGTTCTGCTCTTTTCAAACATTAAAGCCAACAGAAAACAAAAATTTATAAACTTTTCATTTTTTAAAATACTTTAAATTTATTTATTTCGGAACTAAAGTGAAGCAAAAATAGTTGCAAACTTCTAATCTTGTTTTCATAGGTAAACATCGAAATTGAAGATAAAATTTAAGAAGAGTATAGGTTTGCGATAAAAAAGAAGTGATAAATGAGCAAGATTGTCAAAAATTTATGAGAATTTCAGTTAAAATGAATGTTTCGCTTATGTTTTCATCGCAACTCATATGCCTTTAATTGAATACATCCGGCGATAGAAGAGGCGCTATGTATGCAAGGAGTAGGGGAGTGGACCCAATCCAACAACTATTACAATATATTTATATAATTTTATAATCATTTTCTATAAATAAAAATATGAAAAGTCTCTATACTAATGCCACCACGCCCATTTAACCCATTGATTTACGACCAAGCCCACAGACAAACTCTTGGCAAATAATAATACAAACACACTTGTTCAATTAACAATAGAAACAAATAAAGAAAAACAAAATACCTTAAAATGTTCAAGTGTCATTCAAAGTTGAAGCTCTATCCAAATAAAGATCAAAATCGATCATGATCACTGACGTCAGAGAAGAATTTTAATCGTAAATAATTGAAAAGTTTGATCCCTAATAATATTTCATTGAATATTGAATTTCAGATATTTTAAGAATAATGACAAACAGTTTAAAAAAGTTCACAAACGAAAATCTGTGTACACCTCAAGTGAGTCCTTCGCACAGACTGAGTGGTGTCGGCCCCCCTCTAAAATACTGTTGTGTAAAATCTGTCAAATTTTCAAATTCTTTGGTAATACATCGAAAGCCAACAATAGTTGCGATGAAGGAGTGGTGACATCTATTTGTTCCCTAAAAGTGGTCAAACAACAAGTTTCCAGTTTTTTCGGAACCACTGAAGCGTTAGAACCAATCAAACATTGACTGAAAATAACGCCAAAAGGCTTTTTCAATGCCTTTGCATTCATAGAGTTGACGGAAGTTTTGATAAGTCATGAATCGAATAATAAAAGGTATTTAATGTCATTATTACACAAATTTGGAGCTCTTTTATGACTTGCATTTCATTGAATTCTTTTAAAACCTTTTGAATTCATTTAATTTAAGCCAACAATCGATGGTTTAAATCGATTAATGATTTATCGAAAGCCAAAACATTTGGGAATATTTGTCGACACAAGTGGTCGACCACTGAAGCCATTCTCAAAGATGAGTTGCAATCAATCAAAGATTCTGGAGTTTGGAAAAGCGAAAGAATCATCACTTCTCGACAGGGCTCACACATTAGTGTCAAGGGAAGGCCAGACAAAGTGATTAACTTCTGTGCCAACAATTACCTCGGATTATCTGTTCGTTAAATTCTTATTTGTTTTCCAAATGGGATATTTACATTAAACTAGTGGCTATTTCATCTCGAATTACTAGTAAAAACGTGCATGATACTTTCCAATAGATTTAGGCAAAAGTTATAATAAGTTTTAACGTATTTGGGAATAGAGTCTAATTTCATGCCTTCGTTTTTAGAGTGACCCCGAAGTAGTCAATGCTGCCAAACAAGCGCTCGACAAATATGGTTCGGGTCTCAGTTCTGTCCGATTCATTTGCGGCACTCAAGACATACATAAAGAACTTGAGGCCAAAATCGCTAAATTTCACGGTCGGGAAGACGCCATTCTTTATCCGAGTTGTTTTGATGCCAACGCAGGTCTGTTTGAAGCACTTCTCTCAGCCGAAGACATTGTTATATCGGATGAGTTAAATCACGCCTCCATTATCGATGGCATTCGTCTGAGTAAAGCACAAAGATTTCGATATAAACACAGAGATATGTCTGATTTGGAACGGATTCTGAAGCAGAGCCAAAATGCACGAAATAAACTCATAGCTACCGACGGTGTCTTCAGTATGGATGGAAATGTGGCTCCACTTCAAAACATTTGTGATTTGGCCGAACACTACAACGCAATAGTTTTTGTCGATGAATGTCACGCCACAGGTTTCTTCGGTGCCACCGGAAGGGGTACTGAAGAGTATTTGGGACTCAATGGTAAAGTCGATATTATAAACTCAACTCTGGGAAAAGCTTTGGGAGGCGCCGCCGGAGGCTACACAACTGGCAGTAAAGATTTGATCGCTTTGCTAAGACAGAGAGCGCGGCCCTATTTGTTCTCTAATTCATTACCGCCTGCAGTGGTCGCGTCCGCCTCTAAAGTGTTTGATATGTTGACCGAAAACTCTTCTCTGACCGAAAAAGTGGAGAAAAACACAAATCTATTCCGAAGTGAAATGAAATCTTTTGGATTCAATATTTTGATTGGTTTTGACTTAACATTTAAGTATTAATAACTATATTTCTCGTTCATAGGGTGACAATCACCCCATTTGTCCCGTTTTTATCGGCGACGCACGACTGGCCTCTACTTTTGCCGATCTAATGCTCGGTAATTGAATTATTTCGACAATTAATTTCAATTAATTATTGTTTGAATAGAAAATGGCATTTATGTGATTGGCTTCAGTTATCCGGTTGTCCCCAAAGACAAAGCCAGGATTCGGGTCCAGATATCGGCCGCCCATTCAAACGAAGACATACAGCAAACGATCGTTGCATTCGTGAAAGTCGGCAAAAGTCTTAATGTAATTAAATGACTGAAATTCCAAACGATTGGCAAAATTTGTGGCAAACCATAAAACTGATATCCCTTTTGCTCTCAAAAACGTTTTGTTTTATAAATATTTTATATAATTTTTGTTAAATGAATGAAATAATACTCGAATTGAATGCAATAAATGTTTATTTAGTAATAATTATAACAAAAATGTGTTTTCAGTGAATACAACGAAAACCTGAGATTTCTTATAATACTTGAGATAATTGTCACTTAAGTGTCAAAAATAAGTTTAAAACTAATTTAATTCCTAATTAAACCTAAATTTAAACAATTATTGAGTGGTTTTCTTAGCGCCGGCTTTGGTCTTATCTTCGATTCTGCCCATCGATGGCTTCTTGAGTGGTCCGAAGATACGGTCAACCCATTCCTCGTGCTGTTTGTTGGTCCACAGTTTAGTCTGATTTTCCATTCCTTTGACGGATTTGTTTGAAGACAAACCACTCATAGAATGGACTGAATATCGATTGGCTTTTCGAAGGTTCGAGAAAAGCGCAGAACGACTGCCGAAAACCATTGATAGAGATCGTGACGACATTTGGATCAGCTCTTAATGAACACCAGTTATATCACAAAAGAATAAAATGATAATAAAATTGATTTTTGAGTATTAAATACACGTTTAAAACGACCAGAAATTTGAACGATTGTCACACAATCTGAAGGAAACGGAATGTAATCACAAATAGAAGTAACGAACAAATGGTTGACTTATATACAAGGTACCCCTTAAATGCCTCAATGCGTGGAATTGGGTCACAAACAGTGAGTCACTCCCTTCCAGTTAAGGGTTACCTTATATGTGAATTGTGAGCACAGACTGTGAACCGCTGGCATTTCAAATGCATTTTGAATACTGCAATAGTGATGAGCGCTTGCGTTGTCGTTGCCGTCAGACGTCAACTATTGGATCAATACTTTCGATCAAATCAAAGCTTTCGGTCCACGTGTTTAGTGTTTCCATTTTTATCCTTTAATTAAAATAATGGAGAATTCATTTAATGAACAAAACTTATTGGAGAGAAAGTTGACTGAATTGGAGGACAAATACCAACAGTTGGTCCAAAAGAGCGATAATAACGCTTCAAATCTGGACTTCGACTCAATTCGTAAGTATAAACATATTTCTCATTAAACGATGAAAATTACAATTGAATTGCAATTAAATTACAGCCGAATTAAATGAACTTCGGGTCCAAAACAAGAAACTTAAGTACAGAATAAGTGTTTTGAAGAATTCTATTCGAGAGGAACAGAATCGAGAAAATACTTCCGCCGATAATCAGACAAAAGGTTTGTTTATTTCAATTAATTGATTAAAATAATTGATTTTTAATTAAATTAGATTCGAGTCATAAAAGTAAAGCATTGACTGAAGGATTGGATCAACAAAAAGGAGGAATGAATAGTGTTTTACATTCAATACGAGAACTGTTCCGAAAGGCTATCAATGAGGCCTATCCTAAGGTGACAAATGCACCTCTTCTGGTGACAAAGTCAGATCACGCCGACTACCAGTGCAACAGTGCGTTGCCTTTAAGCAAATATATGGCCGACAAACGTATGAGTCCTCGGGATGTCGCCAACGCTCTAATCGAACGGCTGCCCGAAAACCCATTAATAAGTAATGTGGTTGTGGCGGGACCAGGGTTCATTAATATCACTCTCAACAAACAGTTTGTCTCCGATTCGATTCGCAATATTGTGTTGAATGGCGTTCGAGTCAATGGCATCCAAAGTGAAGACTCTAATAATCGGGTGGTTGTGGACTATTCATCGCCGAACATAGCAAAGGAGATGCATGTGGGACATCTCAGGTCTACCATTATTGGTGACAGTGTGGCCCGACTCCTAGAGTTTGTTGGAATGGATGTGCTTCGTATCAATCATGTGGGCGATTGGGGCACTCAGTTCGGAATGCTGCTTGCGCATCTCATTGACAAATATCCCGATTACACCACAAGTTCTCCCCCTATATCTGACTTACAAGCCTTCTATAAAGAATCTAAGAAACGCTTCGATGAGGACCAGGAGTTCAAGAAACGAGCCTACGATACGACTGTTCGTTTGCAGGCGGGAGAGCCACAAATGATTGCCGCCTGGACTCAAATCTGCGATATTTCACGAAAAGAATACACAGAAGTTTACCGAATATTAGATATAAGTCCCAAATTGATTGAGAGGGGAGAGTCTTATTACCACAAACTGATGCTTGAAGTGGTCAAAGATCTCGAAGAAAGGGAACTTCTAATTGAAGAGGACGGCCGCAAAGTGTTGTTCCCAACCGACAAGTCATTGCCTCCGATGACAATCGTAAAGTCTGACGGAGGCTTCACTTACGACACATCAGATTTAGCGACAATTAGGCAGAGAGTCAAAGAGGAGAGGGCCGGACGCATAATATATGTTGTGGACGCCGGACAGGGAACACACTTCCAAATTCTGTTCAATTGTGCCGCAAAAGTTGGATATATAGACCCGGAGCAGCACCGGGTGGAACACATCGCCTTTGGAGCCGTTCTCGGTCTGCAATTCTATTAAACTTTGTGTCAAATTTTGACATTTGATTGTTTTCAGGGGAGGATAAGAAGAAGTTTAAGACCCGATCCGGTGAAAGCGTAAGACTTAAGGATTTGATCGATGAGGGAATGGAAAGGGCTATCGAGAGACTCAAAGAAAAGGAAAGGGACAAAGTGTTGACTCCCGAAGAATTGAAAGCAGCCCAGGAAGCGGTCGCCATCGGATGCATCAAATATGCAGATCTGAGTCACGACCGAAACCACGAATACGTGTTTAGTTTCAACCGAATGCTTGACGACAGAGGGAATACTGCCGTCTATTTGTTGTACGCCTTGACTCGGATCCGATCTATTATCAGAAACTCAAACCTCGAAGAAAGTGTCCAAAAATTAGCTGAAAAGACACCAAACATTGATTTGTCTCATCCAAGAGAATACAAATTATCGAAATTCATAATAAGATTCGCTGAAGTGATCGTTCAGATCGCAGATGACCTCTATTTGCACACTCTTTGCAGCTATTTATTCGAATTATCGGTAGTTTTCAGTGAGTTCTACGACCAGTGCTATTGTATTGTAAAATCTGTCGGCGAAGACGGCGTCGAAAAAGTTACGGTTAATATCAATCGGATTATTCTGTGCGAAGCGACGGCTCGGGTCATCGATGCCGGTCTGTCATTACTCGGAATTAAAACAGTGGACAAAATGTAAATTTCTTTAATTTGTTTAAAAATAGACTAATATATCGACGAATAAGTGTTTCGTATTTTTCCACAAAATATTGTCTCAAATAAAAAGTTTTTATATTTTAATTAAAATCTCGACTCAAAAGAGTCGAAAATATTTGAATTAATTTAATCCCAAATACTATTTGTTTGTTGAGAAGCGATGGCAGCCTTTTTTCGGTTTCGTTTCTTTTGATTTTTGGTCAGTTTTTGTTTCTCATTCTCATTACTGTTAGCCTTAGTATTGGTCAATGTCTTCGTGTCATAAACAGAATATTGAGGGCTATTATCGTTATCCCAATTATCTTCATCTAAGTCTTGAAGATCTGTCTGAGTATTTGAAATGATTTGGGAAGAGATCGACTCATTTGTGTTAATCTCCGGTTGAATGTCAACGCCATTTGTCTGTCTCGATGTATAGAGATCTCTAGTATGTTGTCTGCCGTCGGGACACGTCTTGATATGCTGTGCGAATTCATTTCTGGGTATATAATGGGAGGCGTTGTAAATACAAACCGAAAACTTGGCTACAATTTTCTTCTCGCACTCTATTATATGCTTTATCTGATTCCTGACCGCAATCTTATGGTTCTTATCAAATGGACACTCAATCAGTTTGTCCTTATGTATAGTGAATGTGGCCATCGGTTAATTGGGTGGCATTTGATTGACCAACACTTCGCTAAAAGTCAATAAAACTTTAAATAAAAAACAATTGCATCACATCTTTGTTGACAAAAACATTTATCCAAATAAAACGTCTTCGAAGTTATCGTCGATTTGTATTGAAATCAATGTCTATTTTGTCGACAATTAAAGCCGTTATTTACAGTCAATGAATACTTGAGACGTCTTAAGACTTGCGCACAAAAGCCGTAAAGGCATTGAAAGTATGGCCGCCTTTCATGCTATCGGTTGTAGTCTCCGATCGGTGATCAACAGATCTAATCTAAACAATAAGAAACAAATCTTCAGTCAATTCAATCGTTTGAAGAGTAGTTCCAACTCTAATGTAACGCAACTGAATGCCAATCAAATCAGTGAGACATCATTGTCTCATCCATTGCCAGGTCTTTACTCGAGTTTTTGCATTACTCTTATGGCCACAAACTAACAGGTCTTTCGCTCTTAGGTTTTCCAAAGCCTGTGTTCGCGTTGATAACGAATGAGGACCACGAGACCAAAGTGACAACACTTAGCAATGGTCTTCGGGTGGCCTCTCAGAAGAAGTATGGACAATTTTGTACAGTCGGTGTTGTAATAGACTCGGGTTCTCGTTATGAGGTCTCCCATCCTTCGGGTATTTCTCACTTCTTGGAGAAATTGGCATTCAATTCAACCGTTGATTTCAGAAATAAAGATGAAATTATGCGGAGCTTAGAAAAGTTCGGCGGTATCTGTGACTGTCAGGGCTCAAGGGATACACTGATATACGCGGCCTCTATTGACTCCCGTGGACTTTCATCGGTCGTCCATTTATTATCAGAAACGGTTCTGAGGCCTAAAATAACGGCCGAAGAAATGTCTTTCGCCAAACAAATGATTGAATTCGAATTGGAAGACATATCTATGAGACCCGATCCCGAACCCATTCTGTTCGAACTCATCCATTCGGCAGCCTATCGAAGCAATACTTTAGGTCTTCCCAAACTGTGTCCCATTGAATCGCTAGCTCTCATTGACCGACACGTCATATTCGACTACATTAAGAACTATCACTTACCGAACAGAATGGTTTTGGCCGGAGTTGGCGTCGAACACGAAAGACTCGTAGAGTTGGCGAACAAGTATTTCCTGGAGACACAACCCATTTGGAAAGAAGATACTAATCTTCTTCCAAAAACCAGAGGCCCTCCAGAAATAGACAACTCAGTGGCACAGTATACGGGAGGAGTGGTTGCCGTCGAGAAAGACTTATCAAATGCTAGTTTAGGTCCGACACCAATTCCAGAATTAGTTCATTTCGTGTTAGGTCTGGAAAGCTTTTCACACCAGGATGAGAATGACTTCATCCCTGTTTGTGTCCTCAATATGGTTATGGGTGGCGGCGGGTCTTTCTCTGCTGGTGGACCCGGAAAGGGAATGTATACTCGTTTATATACAAATGTATTGAATCGCTTCCATTGGATGTATAGCGCGACTGCTTATAATCACGCGTACAGTGATTCGGGACTCTTCTGTATACAGGCGTCGGCACATCCCTCACAACTCAGAGACTTAATAAATGTAATTATCGGCGAAACAATAAACATGAGTCGAACCACTTCTTCAGAAGAGCTAAAACGCGCCAAAACTCAATTAAAGTCAATGTTATTAATGAATTTAGAGGCCCGACCCGTCATGTTTGAAGACATAGGCCGACAAGTGTTGGCCAATGGTCACCGAAAATCAGCTCATTATTTCATAGATCAAATCGATAGAGTCACTGAAGACGACATCAGAAGAGTAGCGACAAAAGTACTTCGAAGTCGGGCCTCAGTGGCCGCTTTGGGAGACCTCAAACAATTGCCGCCACTCGAAGACATTGAGACCGCACTCAATAGCAAAGACGGACGAATACCTCAAAGGTTTACCCTTTTTAGGTAATGACTTTTGATGTAATTGTTTGGTTGTATTCTGTTTTCATTCATTGAATAAAATTCTTTATTCAAACAATAAAATGAATTTTTTCCTCTTTTTCTGAACAATACTCTAAACTTCAATCAATTTGTGTTCTCTTTTCGTCAAAACTTCTGATTCCGGATCTAATTTCGACTAATTTTCTCGAATTGACCGCAAACTCAATAATCGATAATTTATTTGGGATTTGTTTACAATTTCTTACAGTTTGTCGTCAGTCAACAAATTCAAAACATTATTCAATTAATAGACTCAAGAAAATTGAATTTCGCAAAAATTGGATATTTGTTAAAATCAATAATTTTTGTGCAAACAATGACTCAAAAGATTTGGGAACAAAGCGTTTCCTCAATTGAATTGATCTCATGTCAGAAACTATTGATTTTTGGTAACAATACTTATTCCAGAAGTGATGACTATTTAATTGCTTTGTTGTTATTTTTGTATTTGGATTTCAATCAATGAAACAATCATTTGATTACTTCCTTGCAATGAACTGTTGAAAATTGTTGTCATTTTACGAGATTTATGGCATCGAAATCATTTTTGTTATAATTTTTAAATATATTTTTTGACTAAAGAATAAAAGTTTGTTTAAAACGAATTCAAAATTAATTTTCAGAACTTATTATCAATTGATATAAAAAATAGGAAATTTTGTTGAGTTTTAAATGAATGGAAAGTATTTGAGAGATAGTAAGTCCTGTTTTGAGGAACGGTTTATTGATTTTGATTTGTGTTATGCAAAATGTTTTATGCAATTTATTTTATGTTTGATTGAAATGACTGTTTGTTCTCTGTTTGACACTGAATAAAGAACATCAAGGTGGCATTTGTATTTCACAGCTGGATGTCTTTCAAAAATAAACTCAGTCAAATTGTTGCTAGTGCATTTATTGAACATATTCGTAATAGTGTATTATAAGAGCAATTTTTAGCTGAATCACTGAAATAGAAAGTAAAATTAACTAGATATTAATAATAATTACTGCTTTGGTTGATGAGATTATCGATTGGGAGCAGACTGGTGATTACTTGTAGCACAGGTATTGCTAAGAATAAGCGGTCGATCAGAATAGAAGAGAAGCAATAGTGCTATTCATCATTGACAGGTACTAATAGCACGACTTTTTGTGAGTACTCTCATTGAATACATGGGAATAAAACAACTTTAGTGGTAATGTTGGTTATGTTGGTTATCGGGTCAACTATTTTCAGTTTCTCAAACAAAAGATTCTAAATTTCGACATCACTTTGATTTCACATTTGTTTTAATGAATTGTCTCAAGTTATGGGAAATTTTGGAGAATTTCTGCTTTCATCTATTAAAGTGCTCTTTCATTCTTTCATGATTTATCTGTTTTTTGCTTTCGCACCGAATATTCTTCTGGATATCGAACCTAATTCTTATAAGTGAGTCCCCTTTCAAACTTCTAAACTTCATATCTTTTTGAATGCATTGCATGAATTGCAGTCTTACGCTACCCGAGACTTTTGACGGTCCTCTCAGAGCTAACAATAGGCTTTCAGAAGCCGACCACCTGTTTGTTAACGAACTAATAGGACCAGAATCTCTCGCTTTATGGAAAGGTAGGATTTATCCATTTTGTAATATCTGCTGATATTTAAGTCAATATTTTCCCGAAAATATAGAAACTGACAATAAATTAATTATTGAAAAACAGGTGATGTCTATACGGGTGTCTCTGACGGACGTATTGTCCGCATTCGGAACGATCACTACAAAACTATCGCACAATTCGGTGATCCAAAGAAATGCGTAAATCCTTGGGAAATGGAGAAGTGTGGTCGACCTTTAGGTGTGTGCTTTACTCAAATATTTGTCACATTTTTTGCTACCTGGTTTATTATATGATAAATTGAATGCCGACACTAAGGAATGCGATTCGATTCGAAAGGAATGTTATATGTGGCCGACGCTTACTATGGCTTACATACAGTCAATGTGACTTCAGGTAAAGTGATCCGAATATTGACTTCTAAGAAGATTATTGGAGACCGAAAACCAAAATTTTTGGACGATTTGGTTATCAATGAAGACGAAAACGCCATATATTTTACAGACGCCAGCGATAAATGGGATCTAAAGAATGGTAAGTCTACTAATCAAACCCTATTTAAGGCATTTTATATTCATTGTATAAATGAAAAATAGTGTTTTATACTATCGGTGAACACGACGAAAGTGGAAGAGTTATCAGATATGATATGAAAACAAAGAACTCGTCGGTTATAATGAAATCTCTGGGATTTCCAAACGGAATAGAGTTAACTGACGACAAAAGCGCTCTTCTTATCTGTGAATTCAATAACAGAAGAATTATGAAACACTACATCGATGGCGACAAAAGAGGTCAGACAGATATATTTGCATATAATCTACCAGGGGAGCCGGATAAGTATGTGAAGGCGTGGTTTCAGACTAAATTTAATTTGATTTATACTTTGAATGTAATTTTTCAAGTATTCGAAGAAGTAGTGATCCCTACCGAGAGAGTTATTGGGTGGCGCTGGCAATGGGTCGTAATGATAAGAACCCGTCATTTGCACTAGACCATTTGAGTGGTTGGCCCAAAACTAGAAAAGCACTTCTCAGAGCTTTATATTGTTTGGGAACTGTTATTGAGTACACGGGTAAATTGACCGGCTTCACCGCTCTCACTGGATTAGGCTTTAAGACCAAAACCGGTTCTATTTTTTATCATGCAATCAGTCACTACGGAATGGCTGTTGAATTGGATGCCGAGGGAAAGATTATCCAATCTTTGCATTCACCCGACGGTAAAACAACACTTCTTTCAGAAGTGCGAGAAGTTATTGTCGGGGATCGTAAGGTCTTATACTTGGGTTCCTTTAGCAACAACTATATCGGCAAAATGACCCTGGGACTGTTGGCACATCTTAATAGACCTCTTCTGACTCACGAGAAGAAGCAATACATTGAACATCAAAAGCAAAAAACTGCTAAACCGACAAAACCCAAGGCTTACGTTCCTTACGAAGCTTTTGATCTACAAAACCCTCACTTTGGGCCTCAAAAGCAGCAAAAGAGGCAAGAACCTTTTGATTACGATTTCCCAAAATCGAACTCTAATAAGAAAAGAGCAAAGAGTGGTTTGAAAAAGAAAGGCACGAAAAGCAATAAACCAAAGAAATCAAATCAAACGAAATCAAGTATTAAACAGAAATCAGAACCAAATCTTAACCCTACGACACAACCCGTTCACGAAATTGATCCAAAAACCAGACTGGAATTTCAACCTGAATATCAACAAGAACTTAAGCCGCCGCTTAAATTAGAACTTGAACCAGATTTAAAATCAGCATCTAAGTCACAAGCTGAACAAGAATCTAATTCAGAACCTAAACCAGAATCTCAACCAAAATTTGAATCAGGACTTGAATCAGAATCAATTTCAGAGCCCAACCCAACACTTGATATAGAATCAAAACCTTCAGCGAACCAAAAGAGTGATCTGTGATATACTGTATCTCAAACTAATTTATTGCAATCATTAAAATTAATTAATCGTTAAATGAATTTTAAGCATTTAATTCAATGACGATTTTCCGCGTTTATGAATAATTGGTGAAAAATGGAAGGACTTGTTTTATCTGGATTCTATTTCTTAAATAAGGAACTGGTTTAATAGTGAGGAATGGAATCCTTTATGTGGAGATTAAAAATATTTGATATAACACTGAAAAATAAATGTAAATCCTTGAAACACTGATAAGTATGAGTTCATAGCCTATGACTGTAACAGTTATCACCAATTAATGACCGATTATTGTTTGTTTCTATCCTGAGTGTAAGGATAAGAATCCGACAAATCATCAATTTGAAGGCTGAATAGTAAATTTTCCTTGAATTGAAACTCACAGTACAGGCGTTTACTTAATTAAAGAGAAGCTCTAAAATTGTTATAAAGTTATCGTCAAAGTCTGTCTATCGACCAGTAATTCACTATTTTTTTCAAAACTATTCAAATTTTCATTAAAAATAAAATGTCATTTCAAGTGAAGAACTTCTTTGCCTTTTTATATAAAACAATTGTTGATATTATCCTTTATTCTTTGATTTTGGCCACAGTTTTGGGACTTCTCCCAAATAGTTTGTTCAAAAAATTTCCGTTAGAACCTAAAAGCTATGAATTGAATTTTCCTGAAAAAGTCGAGAATTGGAATAACTTTTTGAACACCAAAAGTGAACTCTTATTAAATGGAGTGATAGTTGGCCCAGAGTCTTTAGCTGAAAAAAATGGTTTTATTTATACGGGTCTCGCAGACGGAAGACTCGTCGAAATCAACAAAAAGACGCTCAAAATAAGAGATGTGGCAAAATTTGGTGTCGGACCTGCTTGTGGTAAATTTTTTATTTTACTCGATTTTTATTTTACCATGTTTTAATTTCAATAGAGAACCCATCTGAATGTGGTCGAGTACTCGGAGTTAGATTTCACAGAGACGGCCATCTCTATGCTCTCGACTATTATAATGGTTTATTCCGCGTTAATGTTAGCTCCAATCAAAAGGAATTGATGCCAATGAAGGATAACGACAACATTGGATTCGATGACTTGGAATTTGATCCCAAGTTCAATGTTGTTTACATATCAATGCTGTCCACGAAATGGACATTAGACCGATATTTGCAGGGATTACTCGATTACGACGATTCCGGGTATATTTTTGCATACAATTTGGACACAAAAGAAAGTGTGAAACTCAGGACTGGAATGGTGTTACCAAACGGCCTTCAATTAACTAAAGATAAGAAAAACCTATTGATGGCAGAAACACAGGGGTATAAGATATCCAAGACTTCGATCCAAAGCATTCACAAAGCGATTAAAGAGAAGAGATTATTGGCTGACAATGAAATTGAAACTTTCGCTGAACTTCCGGGAGAGCCCGATAACGTCCGACTCGACCCCAGTGGCGATGTGTTGGTCTGTATGTTTGCTGTCCGGACAAACGGCAAAATATTGTCAGATTATTTGTCGGGACTGCCATTCATTCGCAAAGCAATCGGTCGGACGATGTATTCTTTCGGCGCTGCCATCGATTTCGTGAATTCAATACTTTTTGGCAGCAATTCATTGAAAATAATTGCATCGGAATTATATTCAGGGAAAGCACTCTCCAAATATCTGCCCAAAACCGGTGCTGTTATCAAATTAGATGGAAAAAGTGGTCAAATCAAACAAATTCTAGGCTCAGAACTATTTAATGGAGTGACTGAAGCAATGGTTGATAGCGAAGGAGATCTTTATTTCGGATCATTTGTCAGTTCTTTCTTAGGAAGAATCAAAAAAGGAGATCATTAGACAAATTTTCTTAATTTTTCATTTATTTATTTTAAACAATTTTTATGAGACGTTAGAATTATTAAACTTTTTTCATAAACTTAAAGGGAAAAGACTAAATAAAATACGTAATTTGACCCTCGACAATGTTTATTCAGGTGATTTATTTTAATTTTCAAATTGATTATAGTTTTTAAAACATCAATTCTATTCTAAATTTCAAGGAAATTTAGTTTAAATTCTTTGACGTCTATTTAATATATGAATGACTAATATTTAAACAAGGGATCAGCAAGTTCTTCAGGGGGAGGTATTCAGCTACGAAGGGAGGGTAAAAGTTAGGGATAAAGTGGCCATTTTCGAGCTAAATCCCCTTTAAATGGTGTTTGGAATGACTTTGACACAAAATGGTCCCTCATTCCTCAGGGGGTAAATCCAAAACTTTTACATAAGAGGGTAAGTGGCTTTACCCACCTTGCTGATGCCTCATTTAAACTCAAATAATAGATTTTGCAATTTATTAATAAAATAACGAATTTCATGAAAAAAATTGCTTTTCATGCAAGTCATGAGAATTTGATCTGAAAAGGAATATATATTATATTGATATCACTTTACTTTTCATAAATTTTTCCTCAAAAATATCCACAACTTTTAAATAAAAAAATGCAAATATCAAGCAAATATGTTAGATTAGTTTAGCGATCCTCACGAAAAAAATGAGTATGGCATATTGTAAGGAGTGAGGGAGATAATAATAATAATAAAAATCAATAATTAAAATTAATTTTTGACACAATTTAATTGAATTTTAAGGATTAATGGTAACTAATGGTAATTGTTTTTGAAGGGAATTAGAGTGGAGTGTGAAAAGTCTCTTTTGATTTCCTTTGTTTTGGATTCAATTTCAAAGTCGAATATCGCGATAAGTATCGATTCGATTCAAAATGTTTTTTGATATTTGACTTCAGCGTAAAATTTTACATAGAATTCATGTATCATATTCATGAATTACTAGGAAAAAAGATTTTTCGATATAAAGTTCAAAATCGATTATCTCGAAAGATATTGGAGATAAAATATTTTAAATTCCTTACTTCCACTCGGGTCAATGTTCTACACAAAATCACATTTCAATTTGAGCGGGGGAAACCTTAACCTGGCCACTATAAGGTCGGCGTCCACGTTCGCGTATCTTGGGTAGTGCTAACAGACCTTCATAATATTAATTGAAAATTATCTTGACAATATTAATTTTAAAAATTTTATTTTTCCGGTTATCAATAACCGAATCACACCCGGGCACTTTTTTCATTTATCCACACTACAATATCTATTTTCCTCGTTAGGTCCCCTGTCTCATAGAGATTTTTTTCGTGAAGATCGCTAGATTAGTTTTAAGGGAGTAACCTAGTCAAATTCAAGCCAAGAGTTATCAATTAATTTTTAAACTCAAATTTCAGAGGAGACTTTGAAACCAATGCTTTCACCTAATTATGAATTCACTCCAATTAGTAAATAATTTCAAAAATAATTGAAATTTCAATTAAAAAACTCATAAATTATAAGTTGACAGACGGGTAAAATATTTGCAATCTACTCGATTGAATTTGCATTTATTTAGTACCTTATTATCTTACATAAAGCGGCATGCCGGTATAAATCGAAATTGAGGATAGTGCCGGTATACCTCAAGGTAGACCGGCATGCCATTATGAGCGAGGAAAAATCAATAAAATCATAGGTCAAATTCAATACAGAAAAACTAAATAACTATCTATAAGTTGAGGAATTCAATGTCTTAAAATTAACAAATATTTTCAATGCTTATCTCATTTGAAGTCAGTATTGATTTTATATTTATTCAGTGCACTTAAAATTTGGTTCAATTGATTTTCCAAAATATTTTCCTCGGTATATACCGGCATGCTGGTAGACACCATAGAGCCTTTTTTGAGAAAATTGTCAATTTCACTTATACCGGCATGCCGCTTTATGTGAGGTAATACGGTAACAAATTGAACTTATTTTGAAAAAATCGTCCCTGCATATTTTTAGTGCATTGAATTCAAGGTCAGTAAGAAAGAGGATAAACAAGACTCAAACACAGTCTGCGGTTCATATCAATTGGTGACGAATTCGCAAATAATTCATTAAAATTGTATTTCAATTGAAATCTAAATAATTTATTATTAATTAATAATTAATTTGTGCCAAACATTGCGTTTAATAATTAAATTAATTAACGTTTTAATCGATTAGTCATATAATGGGGTTTCAAATAAAAACTGTATTTTCGGTTTTATACAAAACTATTATCGATATAATACTATTCACAGTTGTTTTGGCCGTTGTTTTGACGATACTTCCCAACCAATTGTTCCCGAATTTGCCGATGAGTCCAACCGCTTACGATAGCGATAACATTCCTCAGGCTTTAGACAATTGGAACAATTTGTTGGCTCAAAGATCTCACTATCTTTTGAATGGGTTGATTGTGGGGCCGGAGTCAATAACTGAGCATGATAATTATCTCTATACCGGTCTCGCAGATGGAAGACTTGTGGAAATAAATAAGGAAAGCCTCAAAATACGAGATATTACCAGATTTGGCACTAAAACCGATTGCAGTAATTATTTGATTCAAATGTTTTGATTGACTTTTAATCAAATGAAATATATTTGAAAAGAGGACAACGAGTACTGGAAGTTAACCGAATGCGGCCGTCCTCTCGGTCTGCGCTTCCATAAAGACGGTTATCTGTATGTCGTGGATGCGTTTGAAGGTCTCTATGCTGTGAATGTGACCACTGGTGACAAACAACAAATTGAATTCAATAGCAGTGAAATCAAAGGCCTTTACAATGATCTGGTGTTTGACCCGGAGCTCAATGTCGTTTACATAACCGTTTCATCGACTAAATGGCATTTAGATCGAGTGCCGTATTCTATCCTCGATTACGAAGATTCTGGTTATTTGTTTGCATTTGATTTGAACGCTAAGAAAAGTATTGTTTTGAAGACTGGTTTCAGATTCGCGAATGGAATCGAAATAACAAAAGACAATAAATATCTTTTAGTCGTTGAAACCATGACTTTCACTATACATAAGATATCGCTTCAAACCATTCGGAAGGCATTTAAAGACAATAAACAAATAGAAGACAAAGATTTAGAGATTTTCGCGAAAGATCTTCCGGGAGAGCCGGACAACATCCGAATCGATAACAACGGAGATGTTTGGTTCGGAGCCTTTCTGCTGAGAGCTGAGGGCAAAACCATTCGGGATCACCTCTCAAACTGGCCATTCATTCGTAAACTGATCGCTCGAATCCTATATTTGTCTTCACTTATCGTCGATTTCGTCAATACAAACATATCTTGGAATCACGCGATGGAAATGTTAGCCTTTGACTTATACGCGGGTCATATAATGTATAAGTTTATGCCCACAAACGGCGCTGTCGTTAAATTGGACGCAAATACCGGAAAAATCAAACAAATTCTCGGCTCCACTGAATTCAATGGAGTTTCCGAAGCATTTGTAGACAGTGAAGGCGACCTATACTACGGGTCTTTCCGTAACCAATTCATCGGCAAAATAGAGCGAGGAGACTTTTAACTCACTCTTCAGTCAAAGTATCTATTTTTGATATCTTTGAAAACAACTGTTTTTTATTAATTTTATATTTTGTTTAGATTTACAATAAATTAATTTTAATACAAAACAAAAATAAATTATTATCTGATTTACAAAATGTTGGCCTTTTTATGGCAGATATTTTTTGGCCAATAAGTGGGCCTTTTTGTCGAATGTATTGGATCTGATCTGTGAGTGATGTTCATAGAGTGGATTCAAAGCAAACTTTGTGTACAATTCATACAATTCGTGAAAAAGGGATTTAATGTTGTTTTCGTCGATTCGCGGCGAAGAGTGTAGTAATAGGAACCGAACCGTTTGGTTGCAGCCGACAAATGCAGTCACAAACCATTCGTTGAATTTGTCCACACATTTCAGATACATGTTGTTTGTGGTCCACACGTACTCATCGACCAAATCGAGGGCCGCCTGTGCTATGAATTGAGTCAAATATCTGTGGTCTGTGCTCTTCTGCTCGGCCGCCGTTCGGGTGGAGTACTCCAACTCATAAATGGGATTATCTGATTGGCCCACAATTACTAAATAATAATTAAACCCGGTTGAACTCATCTCAAGATATTTTATCGATGGCTCATAAAAATGGATAAATGTTTGAATATTTGAGTCAATGTTTACAAACAGTGCTATAAAAATGACTTCAAGTGAGTGACTAATAGTGTCCTCTCTTTCATCAAACTCTTAACACAACTTTCAAAAAGTTTTCATTTATTAACGGATTACCAACTAATTTATCGCTAATAAAGGATTTAATCCCGAATAAATATAAACTATTTACCAAGCACAAATTGATTTGTCAAACGTTAAAATACATGTAGTTATTACCGTATTCCCCCGCAATAGACGACATGTCTGTATAGCTGAGGTTGGTCATTTCCTCAAAAAGTGCTTTATGATGTCTACCGACAAGTCGGTATAGGATGAGGGACAAGATAATGCAACATTCTAATAAACTAATGTAACAATTAGTTGAGAATCTGTAACGGATGGACCGCGCAACCGCGAGTCAATTCCAGACCGACCCTTACAAATCAGATATAAAGTCCTAATTGACTTCATGATTACCAAAAGACATTCCATTTGTTATATCTTAATCTCTGTCATATTGCTTGAAATGCCTTAATTTAATCTTTTTTGTCCTAATATGTGTTAACTACCGAATTTCACAAATTTTATTCCTCCCTCACTTTAACCGAGATTTCGGCTCACCCCGAGGTACACCGACACTACTCTCAACCTCACTCTATACCGACAGGTCGTCTATTGCGCGGGATTTCGGTAAAAAAGATAGTTGTCCTGGATTTTAGCAGAAATGATACGAAAATTAGGTTTATTAACACAACTGATACTCAAAAGAGTTTTTGAAAATCGGATGAAACTTCCCTTCATTTGCGCGGATATAACAAATAAAAGAAATTAATACTCAGTTATTGAGATTCATAAGAAATATTGTGAAATGACTGCAACTCTTCAAAACTATTGGATCAGTTGTTTAATGTTCTGTTAACTGTTTAATGCATTAGAATTTCTTTCAGATTAACTTTCTTTGGACGAAACCCATCGCTCGAAAAGTGGTCACAAATAACCCGTAAGATGTATTGATCGTCTCAACCATTGAATTGATTGTGAAATGACAGCAACTCTGTATGGCAACCATTGGAACAGTTGTGTTGATCGTTAAATAATCTTTTATGACTTAATTTCAAATTCCAAGCTGGAATTGACGGCAATCCTACTACAGAATGGATGGAGTTTTTGAAGTCTGTATTTGCTGTTTGAGTTGTCGATAAGTTTTTGTCAAAATTTTTATTTGAAATAAATTACATAAAATATGATTAGAATATATGAACACAACTTATATACGGTTTTAGACCTTGATTTTGTTGAAAACAATTTATTGGAATCCTTTACTTGAGATCCAAATCTTTCAAAAGTATTAGCTTTGAATAAAATTACAAAAAATAAATGATTTGTCCGACTATTCAACTAATTTTCATTTATAAACGAAATCAAAATAAAATTATTCTGAAGTTTGAATATTGAGATAAGAAATAAGTTATTTGACATCACTTTTGATGACAATTGTATTGCATTTGCTTTTAATAAAACATTTAATAGTTATTTGACTTTTGATTGAAGAGTTGAAATCGATTTTCAAAAACTTTCTCCGATTAGAATCTTTGAGATAATCAACAAATTTTGAGTCGAATTCACTCAGAAGTGATCGACTAATACAGAGACGAAACGTTTGTCCAGTTTTGAAGCCGACAATCCCTCGTTGTTATCGAGATTCACGTTTTGCCAATCGGATGGTTCGCCTTTACATTACAAATAGACATTTATGCAAATTAGACATATTTCTGAATGAATGCGAAAAAATCATACCATTAGTTGTATCACTCGATTTAAGAGCAAAAGACCAGCTCTCGGGGTTGACAGATGCACAATGGGGAAGTCGTAACTGAGAGCAAACGATTAAATCAATTTCAATATTTGTGTGGAAACGAGTCATTTCATACTTCAACCGGAACTTCGAAACGCAATCCGTGCGGTCCGCACATCACTATAGGACTCATCAGTGTCTCTCCTTTTTCAGGGTCGAGAGGAGGCGCCAATTTGGTGTCTTTACATACCTTGAAATATATCTCTTGTTGAGATCCTTCAGATATAGCACCTGTAGGTATGATAACACTGACGCCGGTCTCTTCTGAAGTTAAAGTTCCGCCGTCGCTGTCGAAGATTCCTTTAGCCGTAGCGATAACCGTATGATTGCTGTCAACTGAAGACGTCGACAACCGGTCGCTATAACCAAAACATATTCAAAGATATAGAAGAATAGCCAAAACCCGAAGAAATATAACACAATAAAAAAGCCACAAAACCCACCGCCAAGTGTTCACAACTTTAATGAAATTCAGTTTGAAATAAATGATAAGAAATTATGAAAGAAATTATAGATTAAGGAAAGCAATGATAATTCAACAAGATCATTCATCGATTGACAAAAGAGGATAAAAATCGAGAGAAATTAATTGAACGAAAAAATTCTCAGCCAATAGAAAAATGCAGAGTAAGTGAAGATATTTGTCTGTAATAAGTAATGAATTGAAAGTAAATTTTATTTGAATCGGAAGTTTTGAGTCGTGAGAAACAGCAATAATTTTCACTTTTAATGACTCCTTTAAAGTCTGAAATCACTTTTCACTTATATAACTGGGTGTTTGAAATGTATTTATTTAGGTTTTGCGTAAAAATCAGTTTTTGTAATAATTACTCAATGATAGGGTTCTAAACATTTGAATGTATTTGAATACAAATCAAGTTCTGAAACACAACTTTCTTATGAGAATATTCTTAAATGACAAGTACTAGAGTTATAGCTCAGCACTTGGACAGACATACACATATAATTAAATCCATCGGATAGTTAGTTGTTGTTTGAGTTCTAAGTAATGAATGATTTCAGATAAAAATTTGAATAAATAATTAACGAATTATTTTCTGACATAAAAACAAAATTTAATGAAAAATTCAAATGAGAAATAATCAAGTTAATATAGTTAATACATAAGACTTGGTGGTAGGTTTGCAATTTGTTCATCGATTTCAATAAATATTTGATACATAACTTATTACAAATAGTTTTTAATTCATGAGAAAAAACAATTGATTGTATGGATTACTAGTGGTGTTGACCTGACATAACCTGACCGCACAGACAATTAAGTTTCACTAATTAAATGAATTCGTTAGTAATTTGAGCCTATTTTACAAAACATAACAGTGAAGGCGTCGCCAAAAATCATTCAAAGGAATCGTATTTTTTTAAACTTTTGTTTTGTTGACAACAATTCCAACTATTTTTTCATCCATTGTCCGAATAATTAAGTTCATTGTTAGTAATGTTTGGGTTATCCGAGAGATAAATGAGCATTGAATTGGTTTTATTTGTAATGATAATTGTTTATAACAATAAACGATAGTTTCATTCAATTGATGTCAACTTTAAATAGTTTTTTTTGTTCAAAGAATTCATTGGTTAACCAAACAATTGCACGAATATCTGAACTTCTCAATGAAATTCCTGAATATATTAATATTTTGATTTTTCATCGATTGATTAAATCATTGATTGATTGCACGAATTTAGGATATCTTTAAAATTGTTGAAATATTCATTGAAAGAATCAAAAAGTTTTGTCTGAAAGGCAATCAAACATTTAAAAATGCAATGCTATTAAGATTGCAAGATTCAAATGGTATTATCGAAATAAAAGAAAAAAGTTTAATCGATAAATAAACTAATACTCAATCAATAGTAGGAAGACATGAGTTATTCCATCCGTTAATCAGTGATTAATAAAGTATTTTTTATTAAACTTTTGTTAATAATTATTAATAATTCATAATTTTTTTCATTAATTGATTGCCTTTCAAACCAATCAAAACTCAAATCTTTGAAAAACAAAATGATTTCGATTAAAATTTGAGTTTATTGTCGACTACCGAACCGCTATTAACTACTCGTCTATTATTTGATTCAATTCAATGAATTGTAAGATAAATACAAATATTTATAAATAAAACTTAAGAATCAAAATAATAATAATTTTTATTATTAATAATAATTATAATAATACTGAAAAATGAGCGCAAATAATGATAACTAAATAATTAATAAATATAACGAATCAATTGCTTGAATGGTCTTATCTTACTTGTGCTCGTTATTTGTCAGAGGAGGAGGAGGTGGGGGCAGTCCGTGATGACCAAAACTGTGAAGATTTGATCGATTCATTGATTCGTTGGGTTTTCGGTAGAGTTCGAAAGCACTTCCCCTGTGTTCACGATTTTGAGATAAGTCGAGAATACTGGGAGGCGGTTGTGGCACCGATTGAGGAGGAGGTGGTGGCGGGGGTCCACTCGATTGGAAGGTCGACGTTCGCGAATGTTTTGGCGGATATGGAACGTTGAGATACGGCCCGTTTGACATATAATTATCCTTAACCGGCGAGGAATTGGGTTTTGCAAATGAATTATACGGCGAACGCATATCATAATTGGTTTTCGATGTCATATAACCACTGCTGCTATCGGTGTCAGAATAGGGACCCCTTCGAGGGTAACAATATTTGGAACATAAGTTATCTCATAATAAATGTGTAAATCGACTGAAAAACTAAAAGTTTGACTCACTTTCTGATTGGAGATCCAAAAGAGGACTGTTCTGCGTATAGGTTATTGTTAACCTCTCCGTTTGGCAGTGCCGGTGCTCTCATATTAGGCGGTTGTTCCTTCAGAGGCATCGGTGGATAATAAGCGGGCGGACCGTTTGGCAGTTCTATATTTGATGGGTTCGGAAGAGTAGACCGTTTCGACTGAGAATAAACGGGTGAATAACCGAAACCATTTGTTTGCAAATTGGGTGGCATTTGATTTGAATTAGAGTCGAGCATATCGTTCTCATTAGCCCAGGGTCTCGCCTGATAATGATTGGGCTTCGGAGGAGGAACGGGTCGACCGTCAGTCATACGCCTATATTGTAGGCAAAATTGATTGAAAAGATGAGTCAAAAAAAGAATGAATTAACTCACGAATGATATTTGTTGGATGGTTTTGGTGGCGGTGAAGGAGGAATGGGTCGACTTTGAATTGAATCGTATTTGGAAGGCGATGGCATCGGTTTTACAGCTCTTTCAGGACTCTGAGGTTTCATTTGATTCAACTGATGTGGTTGTGCTGTACTTCTCGTGAACCGATAGGGATCGTGAGCTGGTCTTCCGTTAGATGCAACCGAATTATAGCGTTGTTTATTGTCGAGAGTACTCGAAGGACTGCCATATTTGTTATATGAATCACTACTATATGATGAACTATCACCGAAAGCACCGGTAATATGTCGTCCATTAGTAATTGGCGGTCTGTCTAAGGAATCGGTCGGACATTTTTGTGGCCCTGAAGTTGTCGGAGATGTGGTATTGATATAGTCGGGGGCACTGAAAGACTCCCTCTCTCGACGGCCAAAAAGCCTCTCGTGAGCGCTCCGAAAACGGGAGGGCTTGTTGTTTCGGTCAACCCTAGGAGGAGGTTCCGGTCCCCTTTGGCTTTTTGTACCATAAATACTTTCATTCGGTGGTCCCGGAGGCGGATATCTCTCTCCTGCTTTCAACGTATTATAAGCCGACGAGTCCTTTGGAGAACCGAAATAGTCTTCTCTGTCGGCGTCGTTGATGGCAGACGAAGACATGTTTGGATTCACTGATAAAGACTTGGATTTGGCCTCATTTGTCAGCGCTTTCGAGAGTTCCTTCATTTATGCAAATAATTGGTAAGAAATGGTAGAAATATTTGAAATGTTAGGAATGATTTGAAATGAGATAATGATATGACTAATGAGTGAATGAGTCTAACCATACCTTTCGTAAAAGAATGTGAAGCGGAAGCTGTAATCAAAACAAATGAATCATTCGATGAATCGATGAAATGATTAATGAATGCAATGAAATGCGAAATACAATCAATAAATACCTGTTTCTGATTTGGCCGCAAACTATAAGGCGGGGGATATCCGAAGCTATTCATTGCGATTGGATTTTCCTCTGCAGTGGCAATACTCGGATCACTCGACGCTTTGACCAAACGATGAGAATTTTCGTCCTCATTATCGAGACGCGAATCGTTGGCTAAATCCAAATCACTTTCGGGAGACGACGCATAACTCAGTCTCGAAGTCATTGGAAATAAGAAGTCGTCAGAAATTACTTCTTCTGGTTTGGACTCCGCCACCCAAATCCCCTGTTGTTGCTGTTTATCAATGGTTTCGCGTAACTTTTTGTACCACATGTCAGCACTGGTGAGAGTAACGGTTGCGGTGAAGACATGTGACCAAAGTTTTTCGAGTTTGACGGCGTGTTCGTAGAGTTTACGCGAACTCTTGTGAATGGATTTGTTGAGTCGCGAACGCATTTCCTTCACCACAGACTTGTTCTCCGCTCTCATGAATATAACAATCGGATAAAACTGTGCATAATTGAGACGATCCACAGCACTGGGTGTTATGTCGAGCAGTGCGTGCTTTCCCTTATCGACTATCTCTCTGATAGAACTAAGTCTTACGATTCCACTCATTTTACTGCCTTTAGGCATATCCTCCATATTGTTCTCGGTTTGTGGCGAACCATATTTGTCCGGATAGTCTTTGATGAGCTTTTCTCGCGCCACGTCTGCCAAAGGACCGAACAATACGACAGGTCTAATGAACCCAGGATGTTTTAAAGTCACTCTCTCATAGGCGGCAAACTTAGAAAGACTGTCACCGAACACCACTTCTTCCCAGTTATCTTTGCTTAAAGACTTGGAACGGCGGGCACTTCTTCTTTTGAAGAAACTTCCTCTGCTCTCACCGGAAGTGTCAGCTTTTTTGGCCTTTTCGGTGCTCTGTTCTGCAGCTAACTCTTCGGCTCTGTTGCGGTTAAGAATGGCTCCCTTTTGGACCTCTTGATTGTTACGCCCGAGTCTATAGACGAGCCACGAGCCAACCACTCCATTAAATAGAGTGTCGATTACGTGAAACACTTCTCCGACGTGAAAAGTCAACTCTCCTTTGCCGGCGCTGTCGTAATTGAAATGTACTCTTATATAAAAGGAGTCCCCTTTTTGATTGGCCACTATTTCTTCGTATTCCTCTTTTCTGTTTTGGACGACCAGATCTATTTGTTCCTGAATACTGAGAAGGAAAAGGACAGCATCTTCTCGAGTCACTCCTCTCATATCTTTATTATTAGCCTTGATGATTTTATCGCCAGCTTGTAAACCTTGTAAAGAGGCCGGACTTCCCGGTTGTACAGCCGTCACAAAAATACCGACTTCATTACCGCCGGTCAATCTTATGCCAACACTTCCATCCTTTTGAAAGGAAATGAATCGGGGCTCACATATTGCCCCGATTTGATGTTTTCTATGTAATAGTGGGTCATCCGATTGATTTGGTCGAGGCAGCGGAGGCCGAGGAGGAGCGTCACCATCTTTGGGCAATGAAGGGTCCCTTGAATGAGAGGTGAGTAGTGGTGTTGCCGGTTGGTCCAGTTGACTCAATGATATGTCAGTGATTGGTCCCCTATTTCTACCTGAGTGTCCTCCGTGTGAGTGCATCGCTAATAAGTTATTCTTTTCATCCGAATTGTGTCCGAAATCGCCTTAATTTGCGAAATGAGATATTAGCACAGTTTCAAAATCAAAGGAAAGTCAATTACCTCGGGTGGGGGGCTGGACGTACACATTCTGATTACTCCAGTTATTCCTATTTGTGTTATTCATGTTATCGAATCCGTTCTCTTTGATGGCAATGGCGTTGTCGTAAAGATTGGCGGTCGACCACCGAGACTGACCGCTGGTATAGCCATTGATATTACTATCATTGTGTCGATTGTTATTATTGTTGGCATTTTGTTCGCGATTTATAACTAAATTGAGTTTTTCCTTAGAGTTATCTATCAACTTTTTCGCTTCTTTGAGACTCAAATTTTCAGTACTCGTATTATTAATCTGTTTTTGGTTTCAAATTCAACAAACAATCAATTGATGACTACTTTTTGTATAACTTTATAAAGACTTACTTTGACAATGAGGTCGCCCTCCTGTAGAGACGATTCTTTGTCGATAAGACTACGATTTGTAATTTCTTTGATATATAGTCTGCAGCCGAGAACTATCCCGAAATCTGTCGTTAAATCAGATAAAAACATTAGTTGAAGACAGGGATCACAAACTGATATAATCTTTGTAACCATCTTTTTTATTGGTTTTGGTGAGGGTCACTTTCAAGAGATCACTGTTTGGCAGAAGTGTTCGCCGCTTAATCAGAAGGTTGACAGTATTGCCGCACTCCCGCAACACCTGAACAGCAGTGTTGTAATCGACATTCTCTAAGGAGACGCCGTTAGCGCTGATCACTCTATCGTTAACCCTATTTGAGAAGCAATAAAATGCCATAAATCACAAAACAAACATATTTTAGGTGAGAGTCAACTGACTGTAGTTTTCCTTCTGCCGGACCCGCTTTCAGTACATCAGAAATAGCTATCGATGGCTCGCCATTAATGAAGTGGGGGTTATCACGACCTCCACTCACAGCTATCCCGAATCCATAACCGGGAACTCTAGTGAGAGTGACATTTTGGTATTCCCAACCGACCCTTTCGCCTCCCTTTTGGGCAGACAGACAATAACTATTAGTATAAATCACTAATTGTATGGTTAAAGTTAGTGTGACTTCACTACAAATGTTAGTCTTAGGGCTCAAGTGTTTCGTGTCTGCGATGAAGACAAACAGCTTTGCTATCATTTGACGCGAAAATAGTCTCAATTTCTGTCGTCGAAGAAAAACAGTGGAAAATAGCGGTCAAACAATTGCTGTGAAGCGTAAAAAAAGTGTGAGTCCGCCGACCGAATAAAATTATACGGTTTTGTGAGACCGACGACAACTCATTTGTGCGAAACCTTTTAATTAGTTTTGCAGAAAAGCTGCAAAAAAATCTATTCGAGTTCAGTTTGGGTGGAAAATAAATAACAGCTCTCGAAGAAAATATTCGTCTTTTTTTCATAACTTTGCAAACATTTGTTTTCATTGCATTCAAAACGAGATTTTTTTTCTCCAGAAAAGAGAAGAAAATTTCAATTTTTCACAATTGACTGGAAATGACTTTAAATGTCTTTAGAAATAAAACCGATTCTCAGACAGTATTACAGAACAAATCAATTGATAAGCCTTTCAAAAGTCAGCGATTGATTGATAAGACGTTGAAAGCAATACAATTGGAAACGATATTCAATAAATGTTTGAACTTATTTGCATCAAAAATATAGATTATAAGCAGAATAAAAATAATTGCTTTTATGACAAAATCACACGAAAAAAGTACAGAGAAAACTGAAAACTGCTTTGAAGTGAAAATCAGGAAAAAGTTCATTGGATTCAAATGTAGAATAAAATTTCAAACGACTTATCAAAATCAGATCATCTCAACTGCAAAGGAGTCCTAAAAAAAATCTTCACACGAAGTGATGGTTGTGTTTAAAAATCCAAGTTTATTACTGATAATCAAACTGATAACTCATTCATAAAACAATAAAAATCGAGAAAAAATTCAAATTAATTTCAATCGAGATTTCTCTCCTCGAATCAAATTGAAGTGAAAAACAAGATTTTGGGCTAAACTTAGAAAAAGACTTTGAGTTTTGAATTTGAAATATGAATCGAAGAGATTTAGAGCATAAGTAATGGTTTGGATGAGTTATACCCGAAATTATATTTAAAGGCAATAATAATAGTATAAAGTTATGAATAGAGTGTGAGCTCAGTCACAAACCTGACGTCTTCTGGACAATGACCTGCGCTTCGAATGCGATTTCTTACTCTTGGAAACGCTTCTATCACTTATATGTTTGGCATTTCGCTCTTTTTTCTTAGCACTCGATTTATTGGCTTTACTTTTAGTTTTATTGGACTTCTCTGTCATTAATGGACTTTTTGTGTTAGCATTGGATCTATTGATTCGATTTCTGATATAATTTTTGTTTTGCGCTAAATTTGACTGAAGACGCACTGGATATGAATGCGAGAGAATGCCGTAATTATGAGCTCTTTGCAATGCCATACGCGATGAAGTGCGTACTGGTGTTGGCGGAGGTGTTAGTGGTGAGCCTTGTGAATGCGGTGGTCTGCGATTCGGGCTTAATCGGGATACTGAGTAACCTGTTTTAGGCACCGGATTGTGAACCCCGAGCACCCATTTGGCAACTTCTATATCATGGGGCACATACTCGGATCCGCTAAAGTCATACTCATCAGAGAGCAATGTGGATCCCCTATCGTCTAGGGATTTTTTATGGCGGCCCTTTTTAGCCCCTCTCACATGTTTTCGTGACTTTGTTCGCTTGTTTGGACTCACGAACAGCTTTTTTCTTAAGTATCCGAACATTAATGTCAAACAAATGCGAAATCAAACGAATATATAATTTATTGAATGAATGAACACTTTATTCAAAACTTTTACTTATTTTTCGCACTAACTCTCAGTCAATAAAACAGTGAATCAAATGAACTTCACTTTTAATTAGAAAAATAGTTTCAAAACTATTTCAGACAACAGCTGCATGTCTTCAAAAGCCACGGCAAAAGAGGGAGGAATAGAATCGATAGTTTTAGATAAGAGTCAAATCAAAGCAAAAATATTAGTTACACTTAAAATATGTAACAGAAATGTAGAGAAATATTATTTTAATGTATGGATAGAAAAATTCGTGACTTATGGTCTCATCTGATACTGTAATTCAACTCTTGGAGTACTGCTATTTTGCGAGGAATTATAATTATGTCAACCATTGAGCTATTATTATGTGCTGTGCTTTTGTTCTAACAATAAAACAGTGTTATTACAGATTTTTCCCCAAAAAAAAAATCGCAAAATCTTTGGATCACATAATTAAATGGTCTTCAAAACTGACGATTCTTTCAAAATCATAAGAAAATTTACATTAAATGCTTCGCAAGATTTCAAATAACATCATTATTTCTAAATGATCAAGTTAATGTTTCATAATCTTGGCAAAAAAGGAATAATACAAATTCCTAAACCGAAGTTTTATTTAAAATGATTTACGTCTGAAACTAGAGTTTAGTGGAAAAGTTTGCGGAGAAATAATTGCCACAAAATTTTTGTTTTTCAAAATTAATTGATATTTAGATAAGAGATTTAAAGAAAGAAAACTCCAAAACGTTTTCACTGAAGTTTTCAAACGATATATGTTTTAAATCATTTGAAAGTCTGTCGGAAATGTTGAAAAATGGAGTATAAAAAAGAGAGCAAAACTAATTCAATATATTCGAGCAAAATTAGTTCAATAATAATAAAATAAAAGGAGCAAAATTTCAAA